>QVTF01003494.1:85000-102500 GCA_003573665.1 Oxygymnocypris stewartii
TATCATGTTCCATGAAGATTTTTGTAAATATATCAAAACTTCATTTTTGATTAGTAATATGCATTGCTAATAACTTAATTTGGACAACTTTAAAGATGATTTTCTCAATATTTAGATTTTTTTTGCATCCTCAGATTCCAGATTTTCAAATAGTTGCATCCCAGGCAAATATTGTCATAACAAACCATACATCAATGGAAATATTATTTATTCAGCTTTCAGATAAAAAAAATAAAATTGACACTTATGACTGGTTTAATGGTCCATTTGATAAATATTTAATCAATTAAAAATGCTATTAAAAATATATATAAAAAAAATGTTTTGCTTCAAAAGTATGCTTGTGCTAGCTTTAATATTATATAATATAATATATAATGTAATATACACAACAAATATCACTTGTTTCAATATTTTATCGAATGCAATGACATTCAACGGTTTGTAAATGCTATAGTGTCTTTTATTTTATATTATTTCAAAATGCCACTTGGTATAATATTTTGTTATAAAATGCCGTGATATCCAGAGGTTTGTAAATGTTAATAGTGTTCAGATATTATTTTAGCAGTTAAAAATGATATACAAAATAATTAATATTTTTGGGAAATGTTTTGCTTCAAAACTGTGCTTGTGCTACCTTATAATATAATATAATATTATAAGTCACTTGGTTCAATATTTTACTAAATGCAATGAAATTCAAAGGTTTGTATAGAGTCTATTGTTTTATTATTTAAAATGATAAAAAAATTATTTGTTTATTTAAATGTTTTACTTAAGAAGTGTGATGTGATATCTTATAATATATCTATGTATATAATGTATATATCTTGGAATATATTATAATGTAATGTAAAATAATACTTTAGCAGTGCCACGTTTTGTTCCATGTTTTATTATAAAATACTTTCAGATGTTTTTAAGTGGGGTTTCATTCTCACTGATCCTCATTAATTAAGAAGTTGCTTTACTACCTATAAGAGAAAAACTGTTGTAATGCTGTAACGCTTTACTGCATCACACGGGGATCATCTAATTGCTAATCAATCTGAGCTAATCATAATTACACTTGAAATGATGTGCTGTACTTGTCAAATCAATGCGATTCACTGAAGCAGTGAGTAAAGCTGTCCGGATCTGCAGTGGAAGCGAATGTTCACATCTGTGCGTGTACGGCTGGTGTTCAGCGCCTGACAGACACTGGTGAGAGAGGAGAAGAGTGAGCTTCAGAGGAAGTGGCAGGGCACCACTATGTCTTCTTTTGAGAGCTTTCAAAGGTGATATTCGCTGTGGCATTTCTGCGCGGCTGGCTTTAACATCATCCTTGTGGTTTTGAGAGCTAAGTGTCAGGCGCTGTAGGCACTACAGGTCATTCTCAACATCACATGCTTACCTTCAAGAAATGTACACATCAGAGGAAGTGACAACTTCTGAAGAATGCAAAAACATTTCACCGGACCCCTGCTGTGTGCACTTCAACGATCGGATCTGGCCTCAGAAATGAACCGTGTATATAACAAGGTGAGGAGACCATCACAGAGATCATTAGCATTAATTATACTGCTTCTGTGATGAAGTGGAGAATGTTCAGGCACTATGATTAGCATATATCTGATAGTACATTACTATACGTGACCCTGGAGCACAAAACCAGTCTGAAGTCGCTGGGTATATTTGTAGCAATAGCCATAAATACATCGTATGGGTTAAAATTATAGATTTTTCTTTTATCCAAAAATCATTAGGATGTTAAGTAAAGATCATGTTCCATGAAGATACTTTGTACATTTCCTACTGTAAATATATCAAAACTTAATTTTTGATTATTAATATGCATTGCTAAGAACTTCATTTGTCTAAGGATATTTAGATGCTGGCCAACAATTTGTAATAGTAATTAAATAGATAAATGCCTGATATTAAAACTATTTTGTAGAACAATTATTAGTTTTATAATAAAAAAAAACAAATCACTAAAAATAAATAAATAAAAACAATAATTTTAAATGCTTGAATAGCCATCACATCATTTTAATGTGCGGAATGAGAAATGATATACACATACATTTGTATACTTATTTATATATACACAACACTTAATAGTGTTATTAAATTATTGTTGTTTTTAAACTAACCTAAAATGAGTGTTGCTAACAGCAATGATAATGTACGTTTACAAAAATATGTGAATTGAGCATGCATAATAAAAAACTGAAGTAAAGAAATATATGTTTTACAAAGGCCAATTAACTAAAAGAGTTAGGAAAAAGAGGACTGTCTGTACCTTATTTACCCCTTAAAGATACATATCAGTACCTTTTGAAAGAGTACTGCTCCAGTAACAGCTTCTATACCTTTATGTTTTCTGAGAGCGTATCAATATATTGTGCATTTCTAGTATTGACCAATCAGCATTTGAGATCAAAACGATCTATTTTAGAGTCTTCAATAGGCCTATATAGTGAACATCAACCTCAATCAAAGAGGTAACTCCTGCTACTCAATTGCTTAAAAAGTGCCTGCAAATATCCAACCTTCAGTCTTCACCAATCAACATGCATGTGCAGTCTCACCAGACCCGAGGAGAGGATGATCGGTTGGTTTGGCACGGAGGGCATCCAACCCCAGGATGATCTATAGAAGTATGCTGATGTAGCTGGGCTAAATATTATAAAGTGAATTTCATCAAAACTTATTTATTTTGTGTTTTTCGTTTATTGTGTTCTGAGTTATAAGGTACAGTGTACATAGTCTATTCTACACGGAACCATATTTACAGAATTTTGTGTTTTGAGGAGCACATATTAGTGACGCACATGATACCTTGCGCAGGTCCGCTCAGTGGACAGTGCAAAGAATACAAATAAAATAAAAAATAAAATCAAAATTAAATTATATAAAGTAACACCACACAAGAGTATATATATATATATATAGGTAAAAAAAAGAAATAAGAAGTAAAATGTGCAATAGAATAAAGAAAAGTGCAAAACATTAAAACACTAAGATGTGCAAAACAAATTGGATGTGCAAAAACAGTATATGGGACTTAATAAATATTAGTATAAACAGGAGGGATGAGAGGGATGTGCAACGGGTTGTATTGGGTATGCACACATAGCAGCAATATGGATGATGAGAATATGAATGTTTTTGTTATTTTTTTTTACAGATAATAATGAGTCTTGTGAAAGTTTATGGAACTGAGTTTGTGTTAAGGAGCCTGATGGCCTGAGGGAAGAAGCTCTTCCTCAGTCTCTCTGTCTTTGCCATCAAGCTCCTGTAGCGCCTGCCAGATGGCAGTAAACGGAAAAGATGGTTACCAGGGTGGTTTGAGTCTTTGGTGATTTTAGCAGCTCTGCTTCTGCAGCGTTTGAGGTAGATGCCCTGCAGAGAGGGGAGTGTAGATCCTGAGATGCGCTCAGCTAAGCGCACGACTCTCTGCAGAGCTTTGCAGTCCTGGTTTGTGGCATTATTATACCACACTGAGATGCACTGAGTCAGAACACTTTCTATGGCCCCTGAATAGAAAGTTTTCAGGATAGCTGGTGAGACCCTGAATTTCCTCAGCTGTCGCAGATGGTACAGCCTTTGCCTGGCTTTCTTAACCTGAGTTTGAATGTGTGTAGTCCATGTCAGGTCCTCGGAGATGTTTACACCGAGGTACTTGAAGCTGCTCACCCTCTCCACAGGGGTCCCACTGATCATAAGAGGAGTGTAGGGCTGCTGCTGTCTCTTCCTGAAGTCCACGATCAGCTCCTTGGTTTTGCTCACGTTCAGAGAGAGGCAGTTGTCCTGGCACCATGATGTAAGTCTCTCCACCTCATCCAAGTATGCGGTCTCGTCATTGTTGTTAATGAGGCCCAGGACCACAGTATCATCAGCAAATTTAATGATAGATGTGGAGCTGTGAGAGGACACGCAGTCGTGTGTGTAAAGAGAGTATAGCAGGGGGCTCAGGACACAGCCCTGTGGGGCTCCTATGTTCAGGGTGATTGAGTTGGAGGTGAACTGGCCGACTTTCACCACTTGTGGTCTGGCGGTGAGGAAATCTTGAATCCAGTCACAAAGTGAAGTGTTAAGGCCGAGGTCTGAGAGTTTGACAGCTAGCTTGGTGGGGACTATAGTGTTGAAAGCTGAGCTATAGTCGATGAATAGCAGCCTGACATAGTTGCCATTTTTGCTGTCGATGTGAGTGAGGGAGGAGTGCAGTACCTGGGAGATGGCATCATCAGTAGACCTATTTGGCCGGTAGGCAAACTGAAGAGGGTCCAAAGTAGCAGGGATGGAGGAGCAAATGTGTTTCTTTAAAAGTCTCTCAAAAACCTTCATGACTGTCGATGTAAGGGCAACTGGGCGATAGTCATTCAGGCAAGAGGGTTTACTGTTCTTAGGCACAGGGATGATGACAGATTTTTTAAAGGGGGTGGGGACCACAGAGGTAGCGAGGGACTCATTAAATATGGATGTAAACAAACCAGCAAGCTGATCGGCACAGGACCTCAGAACGCGGCCAGTAATCCCATCGGGTCCTGCTGCTTTTCTGACGTTCACTCTCCTTAGTTCCCTCCGAACGTCGTCCTCTGAAAAGGTGATAGCATAATCATTGCTGCTCTGTCTGCTGCTTCCTGACGCGCTGATCGGCAGATTCGCGCCGCCATTAACGTTACACTCAAAGCGGCCGTAGAAGTTGTTTAGCTCTACGGCTAGCAACGGGTCTGCTCTCACCTCCACAGAGTTGTTGTTTCCAGAGGAACAGATGGTCTTTAGTCCCTGCCACATGCGTCGAGAGTCATTGAGCTGGAAATGTGACTCAATTCTCTCACTGTATCGGTAATATATAATATAATATTATAATCTAATTTGCCGCTGACGGGGTCAGATGTGTTCTTTCTCGCTCTGCTAACGAGAGCCTGAGTGAAGGAGAGAGACGTGTGTCCAAATAATTCATTTGTGCTCTGTGTTTCTGCAAAATAAAAAAACTGAGACCTTCGTCTTCAGCATCATCTTTATTGAATAAATTCACAACCAGAGTAAAACCGCTACACTGACAGGAGCTTATGCGGATTGTTTTAATAAACTGATTTCTATGAAGGTGACTTATCTCAGGCAAGCTTCCCTCGTGAGAGAGACAAACGATTATAAAGTTCCTCCTCTTCAAAGGACGCTGGTTCAAACCTTGGCACACGTCAACATCAATATGTACAGCTAACTATAGTGAACTAAACCCTCTCTTTATGCAGACACTGACATACAACTCTATCTTTACAGCATGCATCAGTTTAATGTACCGGGTCAATGGACTAAACATTTCCTTATGGTGAAACAACGGAGGGGGTAAGAAATGAAACGGTGAGGGATACAAACTGTCCCAATCGAGATGGATTCACTGGAAAAGGGCACAGATCTGGAATCTGCCGCTGTGTACAATAAAAGCACCACTAAACCAACCATCCTCGGAGGGAGGGACATTTTCCTGAGGCATTAAACGAACATCTCCGCTGCTAATCAAAGTGTCATTTTCATTTGCAGGCAACAGTGTGAATTCTCACGCCTCGTCGCTGGGGAACCGGTTCAAAAATACCACGCCGTCACTGAATTTGAAGTGTATTTTTTTAGGGTAATGAATTGTGTCTTTTTATTCTGGCCTGTTACTCTTGCACCGTTCATGCATTCATTGGGATTCATTTGCCAGAGTGGGGTGCGATGACACATCTGGGAATCCAGAAATAGGGTTTTCTCGACCCGCGACAGTTGCCGCTATTTCCGCCAAGGTTATTAGGAGTCTTAACGTGAGAGACTGGCTGAATATATTCCGGATGGAGTCGTATTCATTCGTGGCCTTGTCTGTATGCAGCACAGGGAAGCATGGGATAGATTTAGGGCTTGATCTGTTCTGCTGATAGCGTAATCCCTCTCTAGACCGGTGAAGATGAAACTCAGACCTCTATTCAGCAAAGTCAAGCTGCTTTCAACACGATGCGTATATAAATCAGGAGCGCATTCCTTTTTCTTCAAAATGAGACCGTGGCCTTATCTAATATTAAGATGTAGTATGAAAGAGATGAATATTTTATTTCATTCTTGCACTTATCTGACATTAACGTTATTACCAGGCTGAAGATTTATACGCTTTGTGTTTATGTTTATGTTCAGTTCTGCTTTATGTAAAGCGTTACCAGGGAAACAGCTCCAAAAAAACGGCACATAATGGCAAAGAATGCATTTTCATTCCGGAAAGACCATCAAGTGGGCGGGCAATATGCTAATATTTCATGTTGATGTCAACATGAAACGGCTTGGGATTCGTTTTAAAAATGTTCGTTTCAGTGATTCAGAGTCAACTCTTTCTTTTGAGAGACAATAATTTTATACACTGTGCACTTTCAGATGTTTTCATTCACTTAGAGCTGTGTTTCACACTGAATGAAAGCTCATTTTAAATAAATACAACTCTAATCCCAAGGGCAACAGAAGTTACACAGGTGGTTTAAACGTGCATTATACTACTGGGATGTTGAATGCTTGATTCTGATTGGTTGATGAACATATTTTCAGGGAAATGCATGGGTAAAGTAGTTCCAGGCAGGTCTTGGTCGTATTACATGTCCATAGAGGTGGAAAGATATACCGGTAGACAAGATTAACCAGTAGAAATTTGTCAAGCGGTAGAGATTTTGGACTATCATCTCTATCGGGGCTTCATGCTCATGTGACACTGCTATGCTACGTGGTCACACAAACTAATCGTTTGCATGCATTTTTAAGCATTGCGGTTTAAAAACAAGTTATAAGCTGTTGATATGCAATCAGCAGCGAAAGAGCACTAATTTGGCTATATGCATGTGAAATGCACCCTTTGCAAGCATCCTCGTAAACAGTAATTTAGGTCTTAAGTCAAAGTCAAGAGCTGAGAAAGAAAACGTGGAACAGAATACTGGATCTGGGCAGCTCTTAAAGTGACAGCAGTCTAATATTCCTGCTGTCGATCACTCATGTCAAAGAGAGAATATCTCTCATTGCTCTTGACCAAATCACTTTTGTAATTTTAATAAGACTAAATATATATTTAAGTTACATGTGAAAAATACGCAGTGTTTTTATACATTTGATTACTTTATACAATGTGTGCTGCATTTTTTATTTGCTCTACTGTTTTTTTGTCCTTTTGCTAGTAATTAATTTCTCATTTGATTGATAAAATGTTTCTTATTTAATTACTGACTGTTTACTTGTGTTCAGTGGGATTTCAGTGATTTTTAGGCTAGTATTAGTTTTTTGTGATATTGACACTGGTGAAAATAATTATGAAATGTGTACGGTATCAAACATTTTGAAATCATAAAGACCTTATTTAAAGAAATATCTCATATTTTGATATCACTTCGTTAAATGATTTCAGTTCTTTCAAAGGTCCTTAACAGCTTACAACAGCAAAAGTCCCAAAACCAGAACAACACTGACCAAGCAAATAAATATAGCACAAAACAAGATAAAAATGACTAATTATTTCCATGTTTTTGCCACAAAATTATGTTTTATTATGTATCAAAAGCCCATAGGCTTCACTATTTCCATTGCTCTCTCTCACACATACAGTACTGACATATACGGAAACATACACGAACAAATAAAGGTGTTGTCAGCGCTGCTCTGAATATTTTATCAGTGAAATACTTAAAAGCTGCATGACATTTCTCACCAGCGAAGTTATAAGTGTTTTTGAAACAGATGAACTTGTTGCTTCACTAGTAGCGATGTTGCTTCCAAACACTGCTGAGAGATGCAGAGACTCAAGAAATTCACATTTAATCTCAATAACTCATAACTGCATTAATAACTGCATTACTATCAACGGCTCCAGTCTGTGTTATAGGTCTAAAATGACGTTTTGGAATTAGCAACAGAAGCATCGGATGAAATTTGCAAGAAATGAATCCTACACACAAGAGCGTTTCAAGGTCAAAAACACAATGAATGTCTTTAAATACAACATCTGAACAATGTCTTGAGGTGTGGTGACCATAGTATTAGTGGAATTATTGACAACATGCCAATGCTTTTCATCATGGCTGAATCACCACCTCAGGTGTACATTATTTTATAATAATTTAATGGTCCACTGTAAATGATTCCTGACTTAATGCATGCTTCTTTATCTGCAACCTCCTCCAATATTCAGTATCGTAATGCGCAGCGACTTTGCTTGTTAGCGAACCTCACAAAGTCACACATTTATACCCACACTTGCAAATGCAGTGCATTACAGGCTCACTTATTCCCTCATCCTCTGCAGCTGACGCATCAAAACCATCATTGAGAGGAAAGATGACTTTCAGCACAATGGGTGCTGCATAACCGCGTTCTCAACCAATCAGAACAGAGCATGAGAGGGGCTTTTATTCATTGAGGCCATGAGGAAGCATTAGTGCAAGGACTGTGCTAAAACGCATGAAAGCAGATGGAGGTTTTGTTCCACGTTACAGCCACTCATTACGCTAAAATCCACAGGAAGGAAAAGTGTGTAACATTTTAACTGGTTCTCCACAAAAGCCATATTTCCCAATGCAAGCATCGGCGATAATATTGCTTGTTTTTAAGCCTCTAACCTTACTTTGTCATGTAACTCGTCCATATGAAACCTCAAATCATGTGACTTGATGAAAAGAGGTGTGCTATTACTTTTCTAAAGCAGGGTTTTCAAACTTGCCCTAAAACTTTTCCTAAAATACAGACAGAAATACATGTCTAAAACATGTATACCGTGAAAAATTACAACATATGTGCAAAATACTTTCTGGAAAATATTCAGTTTCCATTAGCTACAGACATAAAATAATCAGAACACAGCTACAGAATAAAATCAATGTGATTCTCACACTTTCAGAACAGTCTTTATAAAGAAGAATGAATCAATGTATAATCAAGTTATTTTTTACTTGTATAGTTTATGTAATTTCCCCTCACCATTAACTTTTCCACAGACAGCCCCCAGTCTGAAAACCTCTGTTATGAGCAATTCGATTTAAGATTTTGACCTAGGACACAAATGTACAATAAAAATATGAATGCATATACAAATAAATGATACACAACTCCATAATAGCACAAAAATATTTTCCACAGCCACTAATTCAGTCTTCAGAGTCGTGTGCATTTTTTGTTGTTGTAGAAAACCTGATTTTTTTTCTGCCTGGATTCTTTGATGAATAGAATAGAAGGTTAAAAACATCATTTATTTGACATCTTTTGAAATAATCAGTTGCATAAAAGTATTAATTTAGTGTAAAAAGGACTGTCTCAAGTGCGATGAATTTGACCAAAGACCAAGGTCTTTTGAAATGAACTCAATATGAAACAATATGATCTGTTTGGAATAACATTTATATTAAGGTAGCGTTTGGTTATGATTAGAAAATAACACTGAATACTTCTGCTGATTAATGAATTGCAAAAAAACTGACAAAGCAAAATAATACTGCCCTTGCCAGGTCTGAATGCTGAGATTACTCAGTCACTGCTGACGCATAGACAAATGCTAATACACGAATAATAGCTCAAACAAGTGCTACTTCTAAACGTTCAAAAAGACAGCTCAGACCCTCAGCTTCTCGTTTATTTAGTCAACATACAGTATAAATATAAGCTCAAACGTTAGTCATCACCTGATAGAGAAAGTGGCCAAGGAATATCTTAATTATGTGACCATTTTAAGGCTGGCGCGAGATCCGAGCAACTGTTACTTTGTGTGACGTTAATCCTCCTACTTTTTTCACACCTTTGCAACCGAGCTTTGGTCCAAAAACCATTGCTCACAGTGGATCATTCATATTTCGCAGTATCCTCAGAGGTGTTGCATTTTTCAGCCCTGGCTTTGAGTTCTCTCCTCCTACCTTTTGATTAATGCTAATTATATTATATGGAAATGAGGAGACGTGGATGAGTCAAAGCAATGTTAATGGTTAAAGAGGAGGTTCTGCGCCAGCTGCTGCCTAGCTAATGGATATTTAACACAGCTGTCAATCCAGCTGTCATCTAATGTACGCATGCAAGAGCGGCACACACAATAAACCTGATTGGGAGATTAAAACTGATGGATAAACAATGAAAGACAAATATGATTGACAAAAGCTTGCTATCTGAAGCCATATTGTATTAAGAGGATAATGAGAGATATAATAAAGCCAAATTATATGAGAACCCATGTGGCTATTTTTATTTTTTTTTGTAATGTAGGGAGGTTTGTTCTCCCCATAATAATGGACCAAGGGGGTAACAATAAAATGTTGATATATGCATAATACAGGTGAATGCTAAACTGTGCTGAGAGGTTTGTGTGCAAAATTTAAAGGAGTCCGGTAACCCCGTGTAACACAAAGTCAGTGGCGTTGGGATCCATGTGCAGCTTTATTAGAGGTACAACATGTACAGGCACGGTTCAGGGAACAGCGTCAGGGATATCGTAGATAGACAGAATCGTAAACGGAGAGGAGGCAGGCGGCAGACAGGTGATGGAGTAAACGCAAGGCAGGCTGGGTCAAGGGCAGGCGGCAGACAGTCAGGGTGGGTAAACAGATCCGGTAGGCAATAGGTAGTCAAACAGGTGAACGCTCGGAAATGTCAGCTGGGCAGAACAAGACTTCGCACGGAGATGTGGTAGTGATCAGCTCAAGTAGCCCAGCTGATCACCATCACCTGTAAGGATGATCAATCACGGGGTTATGGGAATGATGAGGTAATACTCAGGTGAGAGAGCCCTCTGGTGGTGATCGGAGGGAGACACCCTGATACCCCGGTCCGGTCCGGTACAGTCAGCCCATCCTTTATAAAGCACTGTCTCAACATTAATAGTCATTACTAAGCAGTTTATAAATACAGCTATAAATGCCTTGTATCCCTCTGTGTTGTGTTTGTTGAAATGTTCAGTTTGGAAGATAAACAAGCTTTAAATCTCTTATATAAATACTTTATAATGTATACATAGTCCTCACTTTAGATGAGCTCACACAAATAGATGGCTGGCAACTACTAAATGTTTTATAACTACCTGACCTAATCATGAATGACAGCAGGAATATGGGTTAATAAACCATTTATTAACACACTGAGCAACTATTATCATGTGTCTAAATAATAAGATTTATAAATGTACATTTAAATAGTTTATAAATCACACTTTTTAAATGATCTTATGAACCACTGACAACTCCTAAATAACTGGTTTGTAAATAACGTAATACTTAATTTAGAAATGATAAACTGTTCGTTAATAATGTATGAAAATACAATTAGTAAACATTATAGAACAAGGCATTTATAGCAATATTTATGAACTGCTTTCTAATGCCTATTAATGTTGGGACAGTGCTTTATAAAGGATGAATTGACAATTTACTAATGCTTAACTAATGATTCATAGAGTGCAGTTATTATAAAGTGTTACCAGGGGTCCTATTATGCCTTTTTACGAAACCTTAATTTTCTTTTTTGGTTGTACAGAATAGGTTTTCAACTATCAAGCTAGTTCCAAAAACGCTTTATTTTTCTAATATTTCACTTTATTGCAGCACCTTCCCAGTCTGTCTCAAACACTGTTTCACTAAAGTTTAACACTAAAGTTAAAACTAAAGTAAGTACAGTTGAAAAGGCATGGATCCCTTAGTGAGAGAACAACAAATAATATTATTATTCCACTTAAATGTTTAGGGTCCATAATTAGATTATTTTTAAAGAAATTAAAATGAATACTTTGAAAACGATTTTTGAAGGTTTATGTGAGAATGCACTGCTTTCTAAAAACAGTCAAACAGAAAACTGTTATTTTAAATTGTAATAATGTATTTTACAATATTACTGTTTTTACTGCTTTTTATATAAAAAAGTATCCTGAACGTAAGAGACTTCTTTCAAAACCAAAATTATTATTTTTTTTTATTTAAAATTGCATATAATGTAAGTTTATAATATCTACACTATTTCAAAATACTTCTGACAACATTTTACAGTCAGGCACTGAATAGAGTACAAATCAAGTTTTTCAGCCAATGAAATTGCTGTGGGGGTTCGATCGCCGTGATTTTGCCAAGACAGACATGTTGCTGGATCAACAACTTTTGTTAACATTACTGTCTAAAAATATAGACTTAACCCAATCCCAACCCTTAAACCTGACCCTACCCATCATTCATTCCTAAAACCAGTGGGAAATGATAGCTGCTTAACAAGGGTGTAGAAGCATCTAACCCTAAACGTAAGCCTAAAACAGATACTTCCTGGAAAGCTATCTCTGGATTCTGATTGGTTGATTGGAATGATCCAGGCACATGTTGTACTCGGTGAAATCACGCTCACCGTGGGACGGTTCATAGGTGAACTCAACTCAACGGGTGGATAGAAGCAATACGATAAACGTCCAATGTTCAATAAATAACTGTATTATCACAATTGAACTGATGGCCCGACTAATTTGATTTTGTGCCGGAGCTATTCGTTATACAATACAGATTTTTATTTCAACCGTAAGTCCATCCCACAAAGCACTGCCGACACTTTTACTTTCTGTGGGAAGAAGAAAACAAGCGAATATATCATGATCCTGAGAAAGCCTCTCGTTCATCCATGAACATTCCCCCATTACATATCCTCATTTCTTCATTCGGGTCACAGCTCTCAGTGTTCACCCCGCTCCTGGGGCTCTGACATTAATCCAGAGAGCTGATCTCTGACAGGAACCATATGAGGAATAACAAGAGGTACATTACGAGGGATTCAAATACGGAAACCAGTTTATGCTAATATTGATTTTTCACATTTGAATAATGAGGCAGCTGGAAATGAGGGATCAGGGAGGGGAGCATTATTCACTTGTGTGAAAAAAAAATATTGCCTGTTGTAAAAAATAAACTTGATTTGGATGAAAAGAATAAATGCAGAGAATCACAATAAAGGCCATTCACTTAGACGAGCAGCCAAAAGCACTGAAGCGTTGAAGAAACATCGTTTGAAGACTTGAACAAAAGGAGGAAATTAAACATCAGGTGGAATATATGGGTGATGATGTTTTTAATTTGCTCCAATCCAATCGGAAATTATTGCTAACGGGACAATGAGCTCATGATATTGAATTCTCCTCTCTTGCATAAATCTTTGTGCAAGGTGGAGATGATTACAAAGTATGAAAAAGTCATAATAGATGTGAGTGCATTTTCAAAGTTGATCCTATTGTTGACAGTGAAACAAAAAGCCATACAAGGATAATATAACACATTGCGAAAGGTACAACAACTGTCACTGCTGCTTTAATGGCAAAGGCTTTTAGCTTGTTTTTCTAACGTACACCTGCACTATGGCTCAGCAGGAGAGAAGAATCATTACAGACACCGACATCCTTTTAAAACGGTCACGTGTTGGTGCACAACATGCAAGATTTCACCAGACATGATGCGGCTAGCGTGGGTCACGTCTGCATGTCAGTCTTGTTTTGAAAAAGCAGCTTCCTTTGGTCATATTCTGGCTTTTATGTAAAAGGTCGACCTCAAACGGCTGCTCGTTCCTGTTTTCAGCTCTCTGCTTATTGTGAACGCAGAGGTCCAGCTGTAATTACATCTGGTGCAGAGACAAAGCTGCCCCGAATTGACTGGATTCCTGCTGATACCTGGCTTTCTTAACATGTGCTTGTGCTCACCGGAGAGAAAGAAACAGCATGAGCGGAAAGAGGCAAACATGAGACTGTGGGACACGATGTGATCGTTCATGAATGCCATCGAGTGTGGTAGTCTAAAAATGTATGCGGTATATAATATGAAATGACAGAGAGAGAGAGAGAGGGGGCGTGAAAAAATTACTCTACACCTGCTGATTTTTAGAATTTTTTTAGAAACAGCTCGGTCTTAAGAAAATGAGAGCAAACTGAGAGAAAGAACAGTGCCTGTGGTTCACTCAACTGTCCTTTGCAACCCACTTGACTTCTGTAATGTTAATAAGCAAAAAACATAAGACAGGACTTGATTTGATCCATCAGGAAAGGACTGGGTGGGACATACCCTAATATTATCCAACAGATTGTGCAGCAATAAGTGACATCAACTTCTAATATTACTTTGATAAAAAAATACCAAGACCAGCAAATAATCAGTAACCAACCAAAAAAATTGTGATAAGACCAGGAACATGCATGAAGAAAGTACATAGATAAATAAGTCAATTTTGATGGTACTTCTTGATCTTGACCAACTAATAAATAAATAAACATAATATTTTATACTTTTGATTTATTACTTTGAAATATAAACAAAATTCTAATATAATAAAACCACTGTTCAAAAAGTTGGGGTCAAAGATTTTTTAATGTTAATGATATAATATTAACAATTCATTAAAAATGCAAAACAATATTGTGAAATATTATTACAGTTAAAAATCAGACGGTCCTTCAGAAATCATTCTAATATACTGATTTAGTTTAATAAACATTTATTATTATCGTCAATGCTAAAAACATTTGTGCTGCTTAATGTTTTTGTAGAAACCATGATTTTTTTCAAGACAAAAATTAATATACGGTTCAAATAACAGCAAATAGATTTATTTTTAACATTATAAAATTACATCCACTGTCACTCTTGATCAATTGAATGGATTCTTGCTGAATAAATCTTAATGACCACAAATGTTTGGATGTTAATAAAACATAATTTGCCAGATTGCCAATCATAAAAAAAAAAAAAAAAAAAAAAAAAAACAACTTAATATGCTTCCTTTGCCTTAAAATCCAAATCTGACTGGAAAAACATATCACCACCGTAAATGATACTTATTCAAGCTCAAATAACTTTTCATAAAAGAAGTCTTAGAGTCAAATCATGCAAGGAGCAAAACAAACAAAAACATGTCATATATAAAAGAAACCCAGTGAAGTGAAAAAGCAGCGTGCGGTATTTCAAAGGCTTTAGAGGTAAAGATCAGTAAAGAAAGCACAGTGAATCCGGGTGATCCGGGTATAATGACGGTTATGAGTGGACACGCACCTCACCATGGGCCAGACGATACCTCCCACCGCCCCCCCACTGAGATTGACATGTTCTGCACTTCAGGAAAGAAGGATGTAGACAGAGGAGCATGTGCTGGTACAAGCACTGGGGCAGAATGACTTTTTCATTAGCCTTTACCAAATTACAACACTATGGATACTGGTTTTAGTTTTAGATTATTGAATAGGTCATAAAAGGCATTATAAAACCAGTTCTGAGATATCCTAAAGTCATGCAGAAAGTCCTTTCCATCTAAAAATAAGGGTTAGTCCACCTAAAAAATCATTTACTCATCCTCGTGTCATTCCAAACCTGTATGAATGACTTTCTCCTGCTGAACACAAAATAAGATATTTAGAAGAATGTTGGGAACCAAAAAGTTTCAGTTCCTTTTGACATTGTATTTTGTCCAAATAATAAAAGTCAAATGCACTGAAAATATTTAGCTACCAACATTCTTCAAAATATCTTATTTTCGTTCCACAGTAGAAAGAAAGCCATACAGGTTTAGAGCAATGTGAGGGTCTACTTTCCCTTTAAATGAACCAATGTCATTGCATTAAACAACAACATCTAAAACAGGATTTCCAAATATGCTTTAGGCAATATATAAATGTTTAGAAAAATTTTAAAAATCACATTAAAGTAATTGCAAAATATCTATAAAAAAGTGTTGAAAAGTCCTCAGAAAAGGTCATGGCTTGTTTGCTAGACCTCTGCGCCGAGGTTGTTGGCAAATATTGTTACCTAATGCTGTAAAAATGAAATATATTTATGTGTATCCAAATAATTTTTTGGGGACCCAGTTTATGCAATTTTGATGAATTAAATAGCTTATATTTTCTCTTGTGGCATGCTTTTCAAAGAATGTATCTAAAGTGCAACCCGAAAGTGAGGTAAATGTGACATAAATCACTGGGTAACAATTTAGGATTGACTCTAATTCCAAAAATCTCAAACTCGGCATAGTCCTAACCAATCCTTTCTAACCCTTGCTTCTTAAAACCACCGGCTCATACATCGACGCTCCCAGTCTCGGATTCCTCCTTCAGTCCTGCTGGTCCACAGCAAGATTTGTAATTTACCACAAATCTGCTCCCATTTCCCACGCCGACCCCCAGAGAGCCTGGAGCCGACCACACAGTAAAGCCCAATAATGGCAGAAGCGAGCTAAAACGTCTGTCTGATGAGGTAATGTCCGCCGGCGCTCGATGGGCTCCTCCAGAATGTCAAGCTTCTGAGCCGATGCGGGCCGAGTCTGAGTCACGCAGGGCGAGAGTAATGTCACAGCACGCAGTTTATCATAGATTCAAGACAAGGAGCATGGCAGGAGTGTGCAGTCACGTGTATCTCATGATGGCTTCATCGTTTACTAGCTCCCTACCCTAGAATGGCACATCTTTTTTGAACTGATTTAATTTGTTTTGTTGCTGAGATGATATCAGTTCATCTTTTTCAACATCTTCAGTTAGGCCAGCACTGCTATAATGTGTCATCTGATCGATGACCTGTCATCATGTTCGATGGCAAGGATAGACCACAATATCTGCACAAGCAGAACAAATATAGGTCCTTTTTTGAACAGGCAAGCATTGCTATTTATCACATTTAAAGGAACAGCTCACCAAACAAGAAACTCCTTCTGTCATCCCTGATCTTGTTTATGAACAACAAAATGTTTTACCTGCAGTACAAAAGTACACTCTTACTATACAAGGACAATTCAGAGTGACCACATCTGTCAGCTCCAGAAACGTTTCCTAAAAGCTGCCAAAACGGCTTGTACACTTTTCTTGGTATAGGCCAGATGTTCATAAAAGACTATTACCAATGTATGAATCCAAAAAAAAAAAAGTTCATATTTAAAGTGGACAAATAAACAGACATATTTAAAACCATTTCATTAATTGTAGTTAACTAACAAATAATAAATGGATCATGCTGTATAACATACATCACATACTGTAAATGTCATTTTTGAAGCATTTATATTAAATATATATCTCCAATACTGTCTTATATATATATATATATATATATGTGTGTGTGTGTGTGTGTGTGTGTGTGTGTGTCCATTTATATCTCAATTTGAAAAGTACATTCATGTGTTTAAAAATTAAAACTAAAATTGTAAATCATTTTAAATATAGTTCACAAAAAATTGGAAACTGTTATTAATTATTATAAAATATTATTAACTATAACTTTAATTATCATTTACAAAAAATAGGAGCAAAAATAGAGCACCACTCACATTTCCATTGACAGCGTTCTTCTTTAGCTTGCTCTGTATTTAATTTGACACACTTCTCATTGTAGAGATGGTCTGTATCCACAAATTGTTCTGTGCTCCCGTATAAGCACATCACAAACTGCCTAAAAGACAAAAATGAGATTACATGTAATAGTCTCACGGGAGGTTTAACCTGCTCTTGGGATGAACGACTAAGTATGAGAGAAACTAAGTG
>QVTF01003494.1:107500-235318 GCA_003573665.1 Oxygymnocypris stewartii
ATAAACGCAGATATAAGACAAATTGTTGGCTGATATTAGATATGCATTTAAATTATAAGACTGATAAAAAAACACGTGTTTATATGAATGGCTTATGGCTTACATAGTTGTCACTGTACATGGAATATGATCAATTATTTTAACATTGGAAAAACACCTTTAATTAGAAGTAGATGTTAACATTAGAAAAAGATTGATTTGTTGGATCAGTATTTGACTCTCCGCTTTTACTTTCACACAAACACACAGGAAGCTGTTAATGATCCATGGCTCTTTTACTTTGATTTGGTGGATTAAAGAGGTTTTAGACCAAGGAGAGCCCTCAAACACACACACACACACACACACACACACACACACACACACGCACACACGCACACACACACACGCACACGCACACACACACACACACACACGCACACACACACATGCCACACACTACACACACACACACACACAAACATACAAAATGCTTCAGGTACTGAAACAAACACACAGGAAGCTGGGTTCAGAGTTAATGATCCATGGCTCTTTTACTTTGATTTGGTGGATTAAAGAGGTTTTAGACCAAGGAGAGCCCTCAAACACACACACACACACACACACGCACACACACACACACACACCACACACACACACACACACACACACACACACACACACACACACACACACACACACACACACACACCACCACACACACGCACACACGCACACACACACATGCCACACACTACACACACACACACACACACACAAACATACAAAATGCTTCATGTACTGAAACAAACACACAGGAAGCTGGGTTCAAAGTTAATGATCCATGGCTCTTTTACTTTGATTTGGTGGATTAAAGAGGTTTTAGACCAAGGAGAGCCCTCAAACACACACACACACACACACACACGCGCACACACACACGCACGCACACACGCACACACACACACGCACACACACACATGCCACACACTACACACACACACACACACACACACAAACATACAAAATGCTTCAGGTACTGAAACAAACACACAGGAAGCTGGGTTCAGAGTTAATGATCCATGGCTCTTTTACTTTGATTTGGTGGATTAAAGAGGTTTTAGACCAAGGAGAGCCCTCAAACACTCATACACACACACACACACTACACACGCTAACACTAAAACCAACACACACATGCACGCACACAAACATACAAAATGCTTCAGGTACTGAAACAAACACACAGCCAAAGACCCACACACACAATTCTATAAAGTCTCCAATAGCCACCTTTATCTGATGTCTGAAAGGGTCTCTCAAATCCCTCTCTCACACACACAACCTTTAAACTACTTTCATCTGAAAACCTCTCAAAACGGCCCAAGACTCAATCAGCAGTGGTAATGCAACAGCGGCCTTTATACCCTGACTCCAGCTCTGCTCAGAAGAAGAGAGAGAGAGAGACAGAGATAGATTTTCATATTAAGATCTACAGCCGTGATATAACCAAGACACAAATATAGAAATACATCCTCCAGTCAGTGAGAAAGGTCATCACTTCCAGAGAATTCTCCTTTCATGGCAAAAACGCTTTCGTGGGAAGCCTTTTACAGTCGTTACAGACATCCATTATTCACATGATTTATTAATCATATCTAGGCTCTACACAATCACAAAAATGTGTTTACTTTTGCTCTGCACTACTTTTACATTGTGATTATAGTATAATTTTAAATATTTTATTCTGCAAGGATGCATTTCATTTGTCAAAGTGCATGGCAGTCAAGACTTTACATTATAAAATATATATGTTTTGAATAAATGCTGTTCTTTTGAACTTTTTATTAAATCCTGAAAAAAAAAAAAAAAAAATGGGGAAAAAGTTTCTACAAAATCTGAAGCTGTTTTCAACACAGAATAATAATCAACACTCTTGAACACTAAATCAGCATATGAATATGATTTCTGAAGACTGGATTAATCTGGCTGATGAAATTTCAGCTTTGTCATCACAAAAATGAATTATTTTGTACGTTTTTTTTTAAATTTCAGTTGACAGTTTCACTATTTACTTTATTTTTGATCAAATGAATGAACAGTAAGTATACGAGACTTTGAAACACCATACAAATATTACTAATCTCAACATTTTGAGAGGTAGCGTACCTCAAAAGATCTAAAACTAACAGAAAATAGACCCAATAGACAATAATCAAAATCTCTTCCAGGCCAGGACTAGGGTTTTAGTCTCCTTTAGGATTCATATAATTCGGTGAGTGTTAAGCAAACGACTAACATCATGTGTAATTGGGGTGTTTCTTGTGCCACATGATTATTTTGTGCAATCGAGATGATAAAAGAGTTACATAATCCACAAGGACTTATTCTGAGCTGAACATTTCAGTTCATCTCTATCTGAAGTCTCAGGGAGCGATGCCTCTTGGGAATATTAGGCTGATGAGGGATATGAACCGTATGCTACAGAACAAATGCTTTAAGCGCTAATGCCCCTGAGCTTTAAGATCTTCCACACTGCAGAAGACTTCTCTTTCTAAATATCAAAGGAATATTAATATACCAAACTTCATTATACAAACAGAAATTCAAACATGCCCTTCAGAATTGCAGCAGGGCGAAACATGACACTCCATTAAAAGAAACACAGCAATGTTAAATCTTGGGCACCGTTTTTTCTATAAGAGAAAGTGAGAGAACGAAAAAGCAACTATTTATAGTGCAAACACATAAACAGCAACACACTGGGGGAATAAATGATGCAGCGACATTTCAAACATTTAGTCCTCCGTTAAAATGCTGAAGGATTAATAATGACGGCCACTTAAAGGTATAGTAAAATAAAAAATGAAAATCCTCAGGCCATCCAAGATGATAGTTGAGTTTCAGGAAAAAATTAGTTTGTTTCTTTATCAGAACAGATTTGGAGAAATTTTGCATCATTACATCACTTGCCCACCGATGGAATGGGTGCCGTCAGAATGAGAGTCCAAACAGCTGATAAAAACACCACAATAATCCACATGACTCTATCAAATAACATCTCGTGTTGTGTCTAACAGTGCACGTAGCTGTTATAAATTCACTGTAATCCACGGCTTCACGGGGCTTATTGCTTTTATAAAACAGTTATTCATTTACGTAGTAAGGTTTAACATAATAAAACAGAGCAAATAAAGTGTACTGATATTAATAAAAACAGTATTCTTCCACCAAACAATGTAGTTCCTCAGAAACAGTTGTGGTTGCCAAGCAACACACGAAGTAAACAAAGGTGCAGGTTTGTAGTGTAATTTACAACAGCTTCGAACGCGGCTCAACCAATCAGAATAAAGGACCGGAACTAACCGTTTCATTTATTTATTTAAAGAAACAAATCCTTCATTGTGGTGTTTTAACTTGAAACCTTTGCCTCAGGTCAAAATACTCATCCATAATCCATTACGCTTCCTCTAATGAAAAGTCCCTGTTGTCCCGAAGGACTTGTATTTTAGCTAGTAGCAACAGTGATGCATTTATCACATAGCACTAATTGATGGTCTGGAGTCATTTTGTGGATTACTTGTGATGTTTTTATCAGCTGTTCTGACGGCACCCATTCACTGCTGAGGATGTAAAGTGATGTAATGCAACCTTTCTCCTTTAAGATCACTGAAGTTCTCTTTAAGTGTTCACATTCCCCTTCCGTCACGATTTATCCACCTGAAAGCTTAGCACATTCCTCTAATTATTTTTGCACTTCCTGAAGACAACTAGAATGGTTTCCTCTCCAGGACCCGGTGCTGTGCTTACTCCCCGAGGACTGTGCTTCTCTGCCCTCGGCTTCATTATTCTGTTCCCTGCTCCCTGTAGTAGACAGCAGGTGCCGCCGCTCTAGCAGACATCTCCATACTGAAAGTATCATTAGCACTCGGGCTCAGTGAGATGACAACGCATTCACTCGGGCGCTTAAAATAAATCAAATATCTCATGAACGCATCAATTAAATCACAGTGGGGCATGAATAATGCTTGGAAAACAGTCGTTAGTGCAAGGCTGTTTCCCATCAGCTCTGATTTTCTTTCTATTGATGCAGAAACGGAGCATCTGATAAAGATGTGCACCAGTGTTTCTCAAGGCTGTGATGACGGTCTCCGGTCAAAGGATAAAAAATCCTCCAAAGGATAAAAAAAAACACTACACCTTGTATTAAATTACATTTGCATCAAATTACAAAAAAATTATAAACTAGTTAATGCTAATGCTTCTAAGTGACTGATGGTAAATGTATAAATTTAATCAAATTATTATAAATTAACATAATAAAACATTAAACACTATCACTATTATTAATCTATTTTCTCATCTTGCTCATAACATAAGCACACAAAACGTGTACTTAATTTCTACGTTTTTATACTCCCCTTTTGTTCCCATGCAAAGCATGCTGGGAACTACATTTTCAGTTATGTCAACATTAAAAATAATTTGATCAAGTACTTTCACCCATCATAATTTAATCTAGAACGCACATTTAGCAGAATTACATAGAAAGAAGGAAAGGAATCAAATTAAGAAGAGACCATTTTGTTGTGCAGATCACAAGTAATTTTTTTTATATGACTGAGTAAATCAGAAAATGTCATTTTTTGTGTACTTTAGTTAATCCTGATTTTACGACCCATTTAAAGATGCAGTGAACAACAGCGTGTCGCCTGCTCCTCTCCATCATACATCAAAACAGATATTATCTGATTCAACAGAAGAGACCAGACAATACACACTAATGACATCAGGTCTGTATATTACTGTTATAATAAACACGAGCATATCATACCGTTAGTATCTGCCTGTGAAATAATTACAAATAAACGCAAGAACTCACATCTTCCTACTGCAAACTTTTCCAGCATTTGCATGATATAACAGCATTACAATTCCTGATCAAAGAACAGCATTTATATGAAATATACATTATAAATAAATATTAATTCTGATAAAAACACAAATGATACATTAATTTAGAAACATCGTTACTGTCACTTTTGTTCAATTTAATGCATCATTTTCTAAACCAGATGTGAAACACATAATACAAAATAAAGCGCTATTTACAGTGCTCAGCATAAATAAGTACACCCCCTTTGAAAAGTAAAATTTTAAACAATATCTCAATGAACACAAAAACATTTTCCAAAATGTTGACAAGACTAAGTTTTTGCATCACCCTAATTTGAGTAAAACTGAAAAATGTGTAATCTAAGTTATATTATTAACCTTAATTTAATGTTATAAGTTAAACAGATGTTATATTAAACTTAGTCTTGTCAACATTTTGGAAAATGTTTTTGTGTTCATTGAGATATTGTTTAAAATGTTACTTTTCAAAGGGGGTGTACTCATTTACGCTGAGCACTGTAAATGTATCATTCACTCATTCACACAGAGGTAATGTTTGACACATTTGAATCACTTTCATTAACATAAATGAGGTATTTTAATTCTGCTAGTAACCCATAACTCTGTGGAACTTTCTATTAATCAAAGAACCCTGAAAAGAGTATTACAGATTCACAAAAATATTAAGAAGCACAGCGGTTTTCAACATTGATAATAATAAAAGTCTCTTGAGCACCAAAGCAGCATCTTAACATGACTTATACTGCTGAAACTTCAGCTTTGCCATCACAGGAATAAAGCACATTTTAAAATAAATTCTAAAATATTTTGTTTTGTAATAATATTTCACAAAATGGCTGTTTTTAGCATAAGAGATGTCAGAGCATAAGATTTCTCCACAACACTGTGATGAGATGTAGGTTTTATAGGACGTGTTTTCCAGCAGTGGGACTGTTTACTGCCTCAGGACAGGATTTAAACGATTCGTTCATCCAAACATATAAACTCTTATTTTTACTCTCCCTCGTTCATTCTAAACTTGCAAGTCTTTCTTTCTTCTGTGGAACACAAAAGCAACATTAATCATTTTCTTTGCCAATTCAAATGAATGTGTACTTTCAAGCTTGAAAGAAGAAGTAAAAGTACGAATTCATCCGACTCATCTTTCTGAACAATTCAGAATGTTTTTGAACTGGATTAACTAATTCATAAAAAAAAAAAGGATTAATTCATTCACTAGACATTTTAGTTTTTTGTCCCACAAATGTGCCAATAAAAGCTCCCTCAGGAATTGCAGAATCCACCTTATATTTCATTCCTGGGAAAATACCCGCAGCCATATGTAAACTGATTTGTCTGGCTTCAGGTGTTATTTTAGCTGTAAAAAACACTTATCCTGCTTGAAATGACAAACTGGTATTACAAACCATAATATTTGAATGTATTGTCTTAATTAACGGTTTCACCGTTTACTGCACTTTTATATTCTTCTCGTTATTTCCCAACAGCGGCTAATGAATCATTAGTCTCACACATGCACAGAAAACAGCTTACTTCCACGTGTAAACCTAAAGGTGGATATAATGACTTCAATTTGAGTCCATCCCTGACGTAAAACTAGTTTGACTTCTAAAGTCTCAGAACATAGCACACGGGTCACATTGACTAGAATCCTGAAAGCGTCAGTTTCCATTCTTTGCAATTGCATAGAAAATTAAACCCATCATTTTTCAATATTTCTCTACATTGTTGTGTTTTAGGTCAACTATGTCTTGAAACACTCATTTAAAGATCTTTTACAAGTCTCAGGAATATTTCAAACACTGCCCTCTCGTGGAGTCCTACTGCAGACAATGACAAAAACCGCTCTTTTGGTTGAGTGAATCCGGGTTAAAATCATATACAAGCATCCAAGCATCAAAAGCTAATATATCAATGATTAAACCTCTATAGAGGAACACTTCCAAGCAACAGAAGTTTTATCAATAAATAACAGACCTAACTGACACAACTCAGACACAAGCTCTGTCTCTTTCCTCTCAGTTCTGACTGTTTACTGAGGAATAGAGAGAAAGTGATGAAAGAGCTTTTGATGCACAGAAAATGACAGTATGACTCATGACTATAACAGAAAGCTGAGCGGTTTTGATGCAAACGAAGCACAAAGTACAGCAAAGAGCTGACTGTCAACAGCTTCTCTTACGTTTGCTTCTAGTAATCATATTTAAAGAACAGAATGCTCTGTCCACATGTGGAGAGGCCAAAGACTGTTGTTAACATTAGGAACTGCAAGCGTTCACATTTTTACTGACTGATGCACATTATTTCATATATTCCAGATGGATTTATTAGGATTTGGTAACACTGTCATGCTGGGGTGAGTTACTTGTGTGAGAGAAGCTTTGTATCTTAAATGCAGCCAGACAACATGAGCCCAAAGACAGAAAATCAGGGAAGGATTACGGAATTTAACAGGAAAACTATATTTTCAGTAAAACCATATCAACGTTAAAGGTATAATTCAGTCAAAAATGTACATTTGCAAATGTTTATTTACTCTCAGGTCATCCAAGATGTAGATTTTCATCGGAACAGATTTGGTGAAATGTAGCATTAAATCACTTGTTTAGCAATGGGTGCCGTCAGAATGAGAGACCGAACAGCTGATAAAAACATCACAATAGTCCACAAGTAATCCACACCACTCCAGACCATCAGTAAGGTCTTGTGAAGCAAAAAGCTGCATGTTTGTAAAAAACAAATCCATCAAGGTGTTTAACAAGTGCCTTAGAAGATCTGCAATCTGCTTTTAACTTTATTCAGAAGAATCTTCATAAAATGAGACTTGTTTTAAATTCAGACAAAACCAAAATGATGTGTTTTTCTAAATCAAGGAAAACAGACGATGCTTGTCAAATTGTTACACTAGATGAAAAAGTAATTGAACGAGTATCAGTCTATAAATATCTTGGTTTCCTTTTAGAAGAAAGTTTGTCTTTTAAGCAGCATATAGAGTGTTTAACAAAAAAACTTAGAGTAAAGTTGGGCTTCTATTATAGAAACAAAGGCTGTTTCTCTTTTAGTGTGAGAAAAACACTTATACAAGCAACATTTCTGTCAATGCTGGATTACGGTGATATTTTATACATGCATGCAAATCAATCTTCGTTGAAAATGCTGGATTCAGTATATCATGCATCATTAAGATTTGTAACGAAGTCTAGTTTTCGTACTCATCATTGTAGCTTGTATGAGTGTTGGTTGGCTGTCTTTGCACAATCGTAGGCTAGAGCACTGGTATATTTGTCTTTTTAAGGCTATACTGTACAAATTGCCTTCTTATCTATGTTCTCTTTTGACTCTTAAAGCCACTACCAGCAAATGTAATCTTCGATCATACGGGCAAATCATGTATGAGAACTGTCTTTGGTGAAAGTGCTTTTAGAGTTTTTGCACCTTTATCTTGGTATAAATTGCAGAATCATCTAAAATTGGACTATTTACCAACAATGACACAGTTTAAAATTCGGATAAAGGACTATCTGAGTACTAAATGCACGTGTGCTATTACTGAGCGTTGCTGGTAATTATGTTGAGATGATGTTGAATTGCCAATTGTCTTTTTTTGTTGTTAAATGTTGTTGTGTTGTTCTTGTTACTGTATATGTTGTTGTTTTTTTATATGGAACATTATTCTGCTGTCTTGGCCAGGACTCCCTTGAAAAAGAGATTTTGAATCTCAATGGGATTATTTCCTGGTAAAATAAAGGTAAAATAAAAAACATTAAAAATACTTTTCTTTACTTTAATACTTGCATATTTCTCTCCCGATTCATATGAGACTAATTTTTCACAGAGGAAAGCAATATTACAGATAAATGATATTTTGACCAGAAACAATGGTTTGAAGTTAAAAAACATCTTAGTGATGGAATAATTACAAACTTGCAGCTTTTGGAAATGTGTTGATTACTTTTTTATCAGCTGTTTGGTCTCTCATTCTGACGGCACCCATTCACTGCAGAGGATATATTGGTGATGTAATGCTAAATTTATCATAATCTACTGCCATGAAGAAACAAACTTTATGACCAAAATGTATGAGATAAAAGAAGTTATTTTAAACACAAACAGCAAGCTGAATATTTGATTATCTCTTTATAAATCATCCTAGTACCCAATTACCAGAACAACAAGCATTCAAAGCAGAACAGAGAGGCATCAAAGGTGTAATTTAGTGCCAAAGAGTGAAGCCAAACCTCCCTGAAAACACGGAATTAGTGTGGGCATAGTTTGCCAAACAACCATTTACATGTTAAATATGTCATATTGGCAAGACACTGAAAATGCACATGACATCATAAAAAAAATCAAGAATCTGAATAAATGAAGACATTTATTTGCAATGTTTGATGGAGTGTTAATCAAGCTGCCAGACACATTTTCCCTCCTGCCATTATCAAAGTAACACATGCAGTACTCATCAAACAGAAAACACTTGCTTAAATCGTTGGAGCGGTTTGACAAGAGCAAACATCTTGCATTTAGAGCTGGTGAAAGGCCAGAAACTTCAGCGAGGATGGATTAAACTGGTAGTTTTCAGAAAGAAGCTGGCCTTTTCAGTCTCTGATAAATGAGTATCGTGATTTGACACGGAGCAAAATATTTATGTTCCAAACGCAATCTTTCTAAACACACTCAGACTCATCTGAACATCAATATATGATGCTTAATATCTTTCACTATCCAATAAAAAAAGTCTTCTTTGTAGCACCATTTGTCCCAGTGTCCAACTTTGCTTCAAGACGTCACTAAACTGTCTATATCAGAGGTCTCCAACCCTGCTCCTGGAGAGCTAGCATCTGAGAGATTTCAGCTCCAACCCCAATCAAACACACCTGCACCAGCTCGTCAAGGTGATCAGGACTACTTGATAATTACAGACAGGTGTGTTTCAGCAGAACTCTGCAGGACGGTAGCTCTCCAGGAGATCCCTGGTCTATATGAACCTCGACAGCAATTTTGTTCCCTTTTTAGATCATTTACTTCTACTACTAAATACTGTTGTTCACACTGACGAACAAAATGTACATGTCTAGTCAGCTGGATCTCACAAAAAAAAATCAAAAATAATATATCAATACATTGCATTTTTCCAACATTACTGTGAAATTTGAGATGAACTGTGATGAAAATAATTTCATAATGCAAAAGAAACAAATGTATGGCCTATTTTTCTATTTTATTTAGATTTTGGGTTGAATATGACCCAGACATGCTCCCGACACAAATGATTTTTATCATGGCTAAATTGGTGTTGATAAAGGTCACACATGCACCCTTCAGTTTAACTTCAGAGTATCACTCATGCATCCTAATAAGACCGTTAGACAACACTCAGTGTTTCAGGAAACCTGGTCGTGATTACTAACACATTTATAGACATAGTTCATATTCATCGCTCTCATATCCAAAAAAGGGGTTCGACATTTGCTTCTGAACAATATGCACACAACCGATGGCAGAAATAATTAAAACAATAATTTCATACGGAAGAATAATGAAACTCCATTTAGTGTGTCTAATATTATAAATATGCACATAGTCTCGAGTATCTGACTGAAATTCAATATAGTGCAAATTCTAAGGTTTGAGATATGACAGAAATATGAAAGGGAGAATTGAAAAAGGAAAGGGAAAAGGCAGAAAGAAAGAAGTGAGAGAGAGAAAAGGAGTGTGTTTTCAGTCCAGAGGCACCTCTCTCAGACTTGCTGGGTCAGCTATAGCTGTGGCCTGTTTGGACTCTCTCATCTTATCTAGGCCAAACAGCAGGTCCAGTTGAGTCACGGGTCTCAGCTGCATGCTGTCCACATGCCTGAGGACACACCAGAGGACACAGGACAGAATCAGTCATGAGTAATAACCTTTTACATTCACTACTGCATATTTATACAGCATTTCAAAACTCTCGAGAAGAGTTTCTCTTCTAAATAGGACGATGGACCAACTGAGCAACTGCTTGAGATTAATGGTGACAATTGTCTCCAGATCTTCTAAACTCCCTTGTTTAGGACGTACAGTAGTATGAGAGCTGCACGGATACAATACTATTTTAGACGTACTCGTCTTCATCCAGCTGGAGCTGTTGTGCGATCTGTTTCATCTGCTGTTTGCGGACGTAGTCTCGAACGCGGTACATGGCGGCGTCTCTGCACAGCTCTTTCAGATCACTGCCGGAGTAGCCCTCGGTTCGACCCGCTATTTCCTTCAGGTTAATCGCGTTACTTAACTGAGGAAAACAGAATTTATTTACACACGTGTTCAAAACTTAGGGGTTCCAAACTAATTCATACTTTTATACAACAATAATGCATTAAATTGATCTAAAGTGGCAATAAATACATGTATAATGTATGTTATATAAAAGATATTTCAAATAATTGTTATTTTGAACTTTATATTCATCAAAGAATCCTGAAAAAAATGTGTGATTGTTTCCACAAAAAACATTTACCAACACAACTGGTTTCATTAATATGGATAATAATAAGAAATGTTTCCTGAGCAGTAAATAAGCATCCTGGAATGATTTCTGAAGATCATGTGACACCGAAGAATGAAGTAATGATGCTGAAAATACAGCTTTGCATCACAGGAATACATTACATTTGATTATGTATGTGACCCTGGACCACAAAACCAGTCTTAAGTCGCTGGGGTTTATTTGTAGCAGTAGCCAAAAATACATTGTATGGGTTAAAATTATCAATTTTCTTATATGCCAAAAATCATCAGGATATTAAGTAAAGATCATGTTACATGAACATATTTGGTAAATTCTCTACCGTAAATATATAAAAACTAAATTTTTTATTAGTAAAATGCATTGCTAAGAAATTAATTTGGACACATTTAAAAGTGATTTTCTCAATATTTCGATTTTTTTTGCATCCTCAGATTCCAGATTTACAAATAGTTGTATCTCAGCCAAATATTGTCCTATCATAACAAACCATACATCTATGGACTATTTATTTATTCAGCTTTCAGATGGCGTATACATCTCAATAAAGAAAAATGACCTTTATGACTAGTTTTGTGGTCCAGCGTCACATATTCGAATCAAAACAAGTTATTTTTCATTGTAATAATATTTAAAAGGGTTTTTAAACCAAATAAATGCAGCCTTGGTGAGCATAAAAGACCTCTAAACAGCAGTGTAAATATCTGCCTTTCTGCCACTTCACCTTTAATAGAAGCATTACATTTAAAGACAAAACATTCTGTGAAGGAATTGCGGTGCAGAGGAAGTAGATCTTAATGTCTTACATTTTCTCCAGACAGAATGAGTCTAAGGATTTCTTCTCTTTGAGCTGCATTCTGAAAATGGACCAAAATTAATTGTCTTTTCCTGATTAAGACAGGCAATGAACAAATACCGAGTGTAAAGCTGTGTGTGTTCAGCAGACTCACAGGCAGGCCTACGTGAAAGGCGGTGGGCATTCTGCGCAGTATTGCTGCGTCCACATCCTGGGGTCTGTTAGTGGCCCCCATCACCATTACCTGAACATCGACATCACATTACACTTTTACTTCCTATTAATCACCTCTGAAACATACGTGCATGTGCATTACCTGAACATCGACATCACATTACACTTTTACTTCCTATTAATCACCTCTGAAACACACGTGTATGTGCATTACCTGAACATCACATTACACTTTTACTTCCTATTAATCACCTCTGAAACATACGTGTATGTGCATTACCTGAACATCCACATCACATTACACTTTTACTGCCTATTAATCACCTCTGAAACACACGTGTATGTGCATTACCTGAACATCGACATCACATTACACTTTTACTTCCTATTAATCACCTCTGAAACACACGTGTATGTGCATTACCTGAACATCCACATCACATTACACTTTTACTGCCTATTAATCACCTCTGAAACACACGTGTATGTGCATTACCTGGACATCACATTACACTTTTACTTCCTATTAATCACCTCTGAAACACACGTGTATGTGCATTACCTGGACATCACATTACACTTTTACTTCCTATTAATCACCTCTGAAACACACGTGTATGTGCATTACCTGAACATCCACATCACATTACACTTTTACTTCCTATTAATCACCTCTGAAACACACGTGTATGTGCATTACCTGAACATCCACATCACATTACACTTTTACTGCCTATTAATCACCTCTGAAACACACGTGTATGTGCATTACCTGGACATCACATTACACTTTTACTTCCTATTAATCACCTCTGAAACACACGTGTATGTGCATTACCTGGACATCACATTACACTTTTACTTCCTATTAATCACCTCTGAAACATACGTGTATGTGCATTACCTGGACATCACATTACACTTTTACTGCCTATTAATCACCTCTGAAACACACGTGTATGTGCATTACCTGGACATCCACATCACATTACACTTTTACTGCCTATTAATCACCTCTGAAACACACGTGTATGTGCATTACCTGGACATCACATTACACTTTTACTTCCTATTAATCACCTCTGAAACACACGTGTATGTGCATTACCTGGACATCACATTACACTTTTACTGCCTATTAATCACCTCTGAAACACACGTGTATGTGCATTACCTGGACATCCACATCACATTACACTTTTACTGCCTATTAATCACCTCTGAAACACACGTGTATGTGCATTACCTGGACATCACATTACACTTTTACTTCCTATTAATCACCTCTGAAACACACGTGTATGTGCATTACCTGGACATCGACATCACATTATACTTTTACTGCCTATTAATCACCTCTGAAACACACGTGTATGTGCATTACCTGGACATCACATTACACTTTTACTTCCTATTAATCACCTCTGAAACACACGTGTATGTGCATTACCTGGACATCACATTACACTTTTACTGCCTATTAATCACCTCTGAAACACACGTGTATGTGCATTACCTGGACATCACATTACACTTTTACTTCCTATTAATCACCTCTGAAACACACGTGTATGTGCATTACCTGAACATCCACATCACATTACACTTTTACTGCCTATTAATCACCTCTGAAACACACGTGTATGTGCATTACCTGAACATCCACATCACATTACACTTTTACTTCCTATTAATCACCTCTGAAACATACGTGTATGTGCATTACCTGAACATCCACATCACATTACACTTTTACTTCCTATTAATCACCTCTGAAACATACGTGTATGTGCATTACCTGAACATCCACATCACATTACACTTTTACTGCCTATTAATCACCTCTGAAACATACGTGTATGTGCATTACCTGGACATCACATTACACTTTTACTTCCTATTAATCACCTCTGAAACACACGTGTATGTGCATTACCTGGACATCACATTACATTACACTTTTACTTCCTATTAATCACCTCTGAAACATACGTGTATGTGCATTACCTGGACATCACATTACATTACACTTTTACTTCCTATTAATCACCTCTGAAACACACGTGTATGTGCATTACCTGAACATCACATTACACTTTTACTTCCTATTAATCACCTCTGAAACATACGTGTATGTGCATTACCTGGACATCACATTACACTTTTACTTCCTATTAATCACCTCTGAAACACACGTGTATGTGCATTACCTGAACATCCACATCACATTACACTTTTACTGCCTATTAATCACCTCTGAAACACACGTGTATGTGCATTACCTGAACATCCACATCACATTACACTTTTACTGCCTATTAATCACCTCTGAAACATACGTGCATGTGCATTACCTGGACATCACATTACACTTTTACTTCCTATTAATCACCTCTGAAACACACGTGTATGTGCATTACCTGGACATCACATTACACTTTTACTTCCTATTAATCACCTCTGAAACACACGTGTATGTGCATTACCTGAACATCGACATCACATTACACTTTTACTTCCTATTAATCACCTCTGAAACATACGTGTATGTGCATTACCTGAACATCCACATCACATTACACTTTTACTGCCTATTAATCACCTCTGAAACACACGTGTATGTGCATTACCTGAACATCCACATCACATTACACTTTTACTGCCTATTAATCACCTCTGAAACATACGTGTATGTGCATTACCTGGACATCACATTACACTTTTACTGCCTATTAATCACCTCTGAAACACACGTGTATGTGCATTACCTGAACATCGACATCACATTACACTTTTACTTCCTATTAATCACCTCTGAAACATACGTGTATGTGCATTACCTGAACATCCACATCACATTACACTTTTACTGCCTATTAATCACCTCTGAAACACACGTGTATGTGCATTACCTGAACATCCACATCACATTACACTTTTACTGCCTATTAATCACCTCTGAAACATACGTGTATGTGCATTACCTGGACATCACATTACACTTTTACTGCCTATTAATCACCTCTGAAACACACGTGTATGTGCATTACCTGAACATCCACATCACATTACACTTTTACTGCCTATTAATCACCTCTGAAACACACGTGTATGTGCATTACCTGGACATCGACATCACATTACACTTTTACTTCCTATTAATCACCTCTGAAACATACGTGTATGTGCATTACCTGGACATCACATTACACTTTTACTTCCTATTAATCACCTCTGAAACATACGTGTATGTGCATTACCTGGACATCACATTACACTTTTACTTCCTATTAATCACCTCTGAAACACACGTGTATGTGCATTACCTGGACATCCACATCACATTACACTTTTACTTCCTATTAATCACCTCTGAAACATACGTGTATGTGCATTACCTGGACATCACATTACACTTTTACTGCCTATTAATCACCTCTGAAACACACGTGTATGTGCATTACCTGGACATCCACATCACATTACACTTTTACTTCCTATTAATCACCTCTGAAACATACGTGTATGTGCATTACCTGGCTGCTTGAGTTGGTGTCTAGTCCATCCCACAGACTCATGAACTGGGCTTTCATCATAGCGGTGGCCTCGTGGTCCGTACAGGAACGATTCCTCAGGAATGAATCTGATGCAAGAGACAGAGTTTATGCGGATTAATATGTCATAAACCCACTGCACAATCAACCCAGAAATCATGAGTAATGAGCAGACTACAGATCTACATAAACAGAAGAATTCAAGAGTTTTGGGGTCGGTGAAGTAAAAAAAACCTACTTTTAATTATTATTAAAGAAGTAACTTATGCTCACCAATGCTGCTTTTTTCATTATCTTTTTCTTTTAGATCAGAAATACAATAAAAAAGTAATGTGATATAATATTACAACTTACAGTACAATAACTGTTATTTTAATATATTTTAAAATATAAATTATATCTATAATGAGAATGCCATTACTCCAGTGTCACGTGATTCTTCAGAAATCATTTTAATATGCTCGAGAAACATTTATTATCAATGTTAAAACAGTTCTACTTAATATACGGTGTTATTATTTTTATATGTTTTCAGAATTTTTGGTGAATAGAATTTTTTTAAATCAGCATTTATTTGAAAAATAAATATTTAGTGACATTATTATTAATTTAATGTGCTCATGCTGGGAAAAAAATCTATTCTTTCAATCTATTTATTGAAAGAAAAAAAATTGACTGACCCCAAACTTTTGAAATATAATATTTAAATAGTGTAAATAATTTATTTACATCAAATATTATCTGAAAAATAACACTTTACAGTTACATAATTATATACAGTACAACTATTTAGTGTTTTTAAACAATAAATTCAATTCAACAACTAGAAACTTTTTGTTGCAGTCTTTTCACATTTTCAGGATCGGTGATTTAATACGTGGTACTGACTTTAAAAGAAGCATAACTAATTAAAATAATGAACTTTTCCTGCTGTTTCAGCTAGTACACTGTGATAAAATATTCTTCAGTTTCACAGATGAAGGGACACAGGACAGTATTATTCAAATGTCATCAGGACTGGAAATACAGTGCGTAGACTGATCATCAAAAAGCATTGCAGTTATTATGCAAATGCACATACCACGTTTTCCATAAATCCCATGAATATAAAACACCTGCGCATACACAGGCAGGTTTATCACTGTGGTAGTGCCGAGGGAATTATTCAGTGCGTTCAACAAGCTGGCATTGTAATATTTTTCTTATCTGTCTGGAATCCCGAAATATCTGGCAGATGTTTAGAGCATATTCAATAGTTACCTATTTCATCAATGAAAACGATGCAGGGCTGAATCTTGACGGCCAATGAGAACACCGCAGCGGTCAGCTTCTGTGATTCGCCGTACCACTTGTCAGTCAAAGTGGAGGGCTGGAGATTAATAAAGCGGCATCCAGATGCTTTCGCTGTTGCTTTGGCAATCAAAGTCTTTCCACATCCCGGTGGCCCATACAATAGTACACCTGGTATCAGGGGAAAAATATGAATAAACAACAATCTTTGTTTTGATATTTATCATGTACGATAGGGCTGCACAGACTTGCTTTATTATATTTTCATTTGAGCAGATTTTCTCAATAGAGATCGCTAAATTTCAACAAGCTATCTGGCGTTTTCAGATTATTATTATTTTTTCCTCTGAGAGAGTGTGCACATGGTTGCCAGATTGGGTCGATTAATTTTAACACTGGATAAAAAATGCATTCAATTAAAAAAAATAACAAATACAAAATCTGGTAACCCCAAGCATGAACACCTGTAATAGTTTGTCACCAATGCAAAATAATGCATACATAATCAGAATAAATAAACCACTGGGTAAATATTGCAGATGATTATGCCTATTTAAAGGGATAGTTCACCCACAAATGAAAATTCTGTCATCATTTACTCAGCCTCAAGTATTTCCAAACCTGTGTGAATGTGTTTGTTTTGAACACAAAGGAAGATATTCTGAAGAATGTGTGAATCTGAGCAGTTCTGGGGCACCATTGACCTCCATAGTATTTTTATTTTCCTACTATGGAAGTTAATGTTGCCCCAAAACAGCCTGATTACAAACTTTCTTCAGAATATCTTCCTTTGTGTTGAGAACAAACACATTCATACAGGTTTGAAACTATTGAGGGTGAGTAAATTATGACACAATTTAAATTATTGGGTGAACTATCCCTTTAATTGAGAAAAGCAATGACCGTGATCACCATTGAAACATGCAGCTCTAATGTAAATAGGATGGAAAACACAAAATCCGAAAGAACTGTGATATCAACGATAACGATAACTGTGACATCAAACGCTTTCTCCGTGCCTCACCTTTGGGAGGCTGCAAGAGTTTGGAACCGCCAAACAGGTGGCGTTTCTGGAAAGGCAAGATGACAGTGTCTTGCAGCTCTGAGATGATCTCATCTAGTCCAGCAACATCTCTCCAGGACACCTAACGAGCAAAGGCAGAAGATATAAGCTACTAAATCTACTAATCACTTGGCAGGCTGTTGGGAGGCCAGTCGTTACAATGATTACAGGTCACACCACTGCAACGGTTTCCAATCTACCAACACAATTCAACCGGAAATCAGTCGAACAGAAAGAGTCAAATTACAACGATGACATAAATAAATCATGTCTTTACTAACAAGTGCATGTGCCTTTTGTATAGTGCATTGTAATGAGAGGCACGTGGTGATTTGATGAATGTATCAGTGGTTACTTTGATGCTGCGAGGATCCACGAGATGAGTTGCGATGTTCATTTCATACTCGGTCAGACTGACATCCTCAACGCCGATCTGCTTCATCAACCGCTCAGCCTGAGGAGAGAGAGGGAACATAATAATAAAATAAAACCAATAAAACACATTTTATTCAAATTAATAACTTATAAACAAATATACCATGTAAAAATGCACATAAAAACTCATAAAAGAATCCATTGTTGTTGAAACTTGTGTTTTAATTACATGTATTCTTCACTTGAATTACTGTAATCGGGAGTACTTTCACACATGCGGGATCTTTACCCGTTTCTTGGCTTGGGATTTTTGTTTTTGAGTCGGATCCATGGCCTCCACCACCCATTTGATGCCGCAATATGTTACAGCTCCAAAGATGGTGAGTCTCACCAACATCCCCACCACCTCGTTCCGGGTGAGAGGGCGGAGCAGGGCGTCTCGAGGAATGTCACTCAACATCTCGCTCCGCCCACGCTGTCAGCCCATTGGCCAGGAAAAAACAAACGGGGTGTGTCAATCTAGAATAGAGCAGGTAGAAACATTCTCAGTGCATGTATTATGACACTGACCTATTGTCATACACTGAAGACCATTAATAACAATTCACAGGCTTCATGTTTAGTTATGCATGAAATATATTTATAACAGAACAGTATTATTGATATTAATAGATTCGATTAACTAAATAATAACGACGCCAGCAAATACTATCGCCGTATGTAAACATATATTTTAACTGCAATGCAAAATAAGAGAGACATGAGGGGCAAAAATAATAGTGCGATTAATTGATTTATTTTTCAGAAACGCTAATCACGGATATCACAAGCGAGTGCCATGTACAGTCTCATAATCAAGACATAAAAATCTAAACAAAATACATTTTTATAAAATTCACTCACGTCTCACAGCATCACTGTAAGCCACATACATCGACTTGTGTAACCGCGCTGTACGCCCCGTCCGGAAACATCTCCAGAAACACAGGTTCCTACAGATCGTGTTTTTAAAAATATTTTTTTAATACAAGGTCATTTATAAATTAGATAAATAAATACATTTTAGTAGAAATGGGCAGTTATTATAAATAAATAAGTGACGTTGTCATGCTTAAAACCAGCTGTAGGCTAAAATAAATTCTGCTTTATTTGATATTGTTGTCTGTCTGTTATCTAAATTTAAAAATCATTTATTTTAGTTGGCTAGTTAAATTAGAGTGTGCAATAAGCTCCTTAATTTAATCTTAAATTAAAGGAAGAAGCCCTGTGTGTTAAGCAAAACAGAAAGCTGATTAAGTAAACGATTTTAATTATTAAACGATTAAAGAGCAACCACAGATGTTGCTTTGGAACACACAGGTGTTTTATTAAAAACCCATATCTATTAAAAAAAACATGCAAGACAAAACTATGCACAATGCAACGAACTACCTAAAGTCTAGCATGTCTGTTTGATCTGCACACATCATTTATTTCCTTCATCATCATCATCATCATCATCAGCATCACCATCATCATCATCACAAATAATGCAACACGTTAGGTTTGTTTTATTGGGGTTCTGTACCCTCCTTTTGTTTCTGAAGGACATTAATTACCATAATCTATTGCAGTTTACCAACCCAGCCCTTCGTTTCTTCACAGACCACATGAGGGCAGACTTGGCATGTTCAAATAAACTAGTGCAAGAAAGAAAACCACAACACTTGAGATTGCATCATCCTCCATAATAAACCAGAAACACGGATGCATGTATATCGAAGGTTAATTAAAGTGGAGAATAGATGCTTGCTGGCATCAAGGAGTCATTATCTTCAAGAACATGGACTGTCTGGCGTCAAGCCAGTGACTGAACTAAGCATTGCTGTGTCTGATTAGTTGCCATGGTGCTCGCATCTTCCTGTGATGGATGTAAACTGGGAGATGCATTTATCTAATTTCTTCAATCTTTCAATTAGCGGAGGAAACAGTGTGCACTTAGATAATGCGGCAAAAGAGAATTCTGTTATTAATCAGTTCGTCGAATATTTTTAGACATTCTGCTAGAGCTGTGTCGGCTGCTATTCAGAGATATTAGCCTATGTTACCCCAGTGATAGCTAATTCTGTACTAAAGAAATAGACTCTATTTAAGTATGCATACATGATTGTTTTTGTTTGTTTGTGAATTTACTTACCTGCTAAATTCAGTGGTGTTGATTAGTTGTGATGTTGTGGATTATTGTGGTGTATTTTTGACTCTCATTCTGACGGCACCCATTCACGGCAGAGGATCCAATGGGGAGCAAGTAATGCTACATTTCTCAAAATCGTTTCTGATGAAGAAAACAAATAAAACTTGTCTACATTGGATGGCCTGAGGGTGAGTAGATTTGTAGCATTTTTGAATAATGTTTGAAATTAATTTTTCAGACAGCAGCGTTTGCAACCCAATTAAAATGCATTGAATGTATTATTTATTTTCCAATCTAAAAGGATATTCAGGATATTTTGTTTTTATGTTTACAGCTGATTCAGAAAAAAAGCAACCACAATAATGATGTGTCTGGCAGTGAAGTGCCGTAGGCTACAGCTAAAAGTGCAACAAGAGCCCTGCTCAGCAACCTCTATCATCTTAACTCGACCCCCCCCCCCCCCCCCCCCACTCCTCCGAAGCTAAACGTCTCTCTCCTTCCCCGACGTCAAGTCACCATTGCCTTGTACGTGACTTAAAGAATCACGTAGTTCCTATGGGACATTTGTATGCTGATTGTTCCTGACACCTTCCTCCCCTCTGTTGATAGCAACACAAGCTATGACAACAGTGTGCACTTTAGAGGGAACTGGATTCCCTGAGCACCCACAATCTAATCTTTTATTATGCTGAGGATTGAGGCAAACTTTTTTTTAATCATCTCTGTAATTAAAAAGGCAATCAAACTGCATGTTGAGAAAAGTGGAGCAGATATGCAGATGAATCCATCTTCATCCAAAATCAAACATAAAAGCGTGGTTCTTCTGTCACAGATTCATCTTTATATTTCTTGTATAAAATCAGTTTCAACATAAGTAAATACGCAAATATTATATTAGCTATTTGTTTAAACCATGCAAAATATAATGTCAATTTGGGTGAAAAAAAGACAACAGTACAATAAAATTAATAACGCTGGAAAAAAGCTGACAACTGAGAATCCAAAAAAAAACGTATGTGCAGACGCTCTCCACTTGTTCTTTCTGCCTGCTGTATTTCTATTGTTAGTGTAAATGAAGTTCCTGGTTGTCAATGACAACCCTGTTCACCAAACACTTCACATGATGCAACGCTGCAGAACCGTTTCTCAGAATTCACCCTTTATCTGTGTGCGCGTCTCAAGGCTTGACCATGCGTCTGGCAGCGTTCGGCTCGTTCTGTCTTTACTCATAGAGAAGGAAGAAGACCTCTTATACTTTGCTATTTGCTGCAGACCGTGGCTTTAACACACCGTGATCTCATTACATTTCAGTCAGGCTGAAAAAAGAACAGAAATCTGTCACAATGAGGGCAGAAGCCCAGCTGAAAGCCCAGCCCTGAAAAACATGTATGAATAACAATTGGACATTGTTGTATACTCTCAGAAAAAACATTCACTTTTTTGGTTACCCTTTATTTTAAGGTGTCCTTGTTACAGTGTAATTAAATATTTAAGCACTAATAATAATTAACTACATGTACGTTTAGGGTTAGGATTAGGGTTTGGTTTAGGGTCACTTGCATGTAATTATGCATAATCTATTGTTATTATAAGAGTAAGTGTAATGTGTAACAAGGACAACAAAATAAAGTGTTACATTTTTGTACCCTTGTTTCTGAGGGTGTGCCTTTTTTGTATTTCTTTCATGCAAGAATATGTTTGTATGCAATTTGATTGCAATACAACTTTTAGGGAAGAGATTACTTTTTTTCACCGAAGAAAGCAATATCATGGATAGAGGATTTTATTATTTATTTATGTAGCTTTTTGCTTCACAGTACACTAACTGATGGATCAGATTGGTGTGGATAACTGATGTTTGGACTCTCATTCTGACGGCACCCATTCACTGCAGAGGATCTATTGGTAAATAAGTGATGTAATGCTGAATCTCTCCAAATCGGTTCAGATGAAGAAACACATTCTTCTACATCTTGGATGGATCCAGGGCATTTTCTGCAAATGTACATTTTTGAGTGAATTATTCCTTTAAATGCTGTTTGCTGTGGGTGAGAGTCCAGCTCTCATTCTCGATTTGTAATTGTCACTTATATGTTAAACCAGAAACTCTTGTCTTAGTTTTTCTGCTGGAATTTCTCCGGTGTGACGACTTCAGTCACCTGCATTAATCAGACGATATTTGCTATTCATAAGCAAGCCACTAGCCTCAAACGTTTTTAATGCAGATATCTTTATGAAAACTCATTTCTGTATGATGAAGAGATAGAATTGTCTATTCGTGAAACTGGAAACAAATTTGCTGAAAAACCAGACAGATGTGCACAAAGCAAACCAGTAAAGCCCAATCAAGAACATAATGGCGTAGCTGATGTGAATCCGGTAATAAACATCTGATTTCCCAAATGACTTTCTTTAGAGACTTATGGTAATGTCGGGAGAGGGTTATCGCTTTCTTTGTGAGGGACATGTGAGTTTCAAGGGAATGAAGGCCCTTTACTGAATAAATACAAGTGGCTCTTTCCAGCATTTCCCCATTCGTCAGTGTGACAGTGCATGTGCGGTGGGAATGAATGGATAAATAGAGAGAACACATTTAGGCTGCAGATTATTCCTGGCGCATGGAGACAACTCTGACGCCAGGGTGAGGGAACATGTTCGGAGGACTGTCTTTAGCAATGCATCAACTTGAACACATTAGTTAAAATAAAAATAGGTTTTCAAGAACCCCCATAAATCACGATACCCTTGCAAGGGCACCCTTCTTAAAATATAAAGGTTATATATTAATTGAAAATTAAATTACAATTTTTACATTTAAAAACTATTTAGGTTAATTTTTTAGGTTAAAATACATTAAAAAATTCACTCAAAACATCTGGAGGCAGTCAGCGATTATTTTTGGAGCCGTAAACACTAAAAAAGGTTTTCTATAACTAACTAGAAATAGTAAATAGTATTTTTGCTTTCCAAAAAAAGAGTTTGCCTCTTGAGCTCTGACCTCTATCCATTGTTTTATTGATTATTACATCGCCCCTGTGCCAACCAGAATTCTGTTACCATAGCAACCCATAGAAGTGACGTATTTATGGCAAATAGGGGATTGGTCAACATCAACATTGTACAAATTGATGAAAAATGAATCCGCTGAGTATTGTTCCGTGCTGGGTAGTGGTCTGAAATTTCACATTCTGTTCTGTAAGATTGAAAAGTATTAAATGTGCTGGACAAACAGATGAGAACGGGGTTTTCTAGGTGAAATGTATCTGCAAATTGATTCCTCACCTGAATTAAATTTCATGTCATGCTACATTTATTTCATTTCTGACTGTACTCATTTTGGTCCTACAGAAAGTTATGTTCATTATCTCACTGGATCCTTCATCCGAATGGCATCAATCTTGGACTGACACTTCCATCATAAATGACATGCCTAGCGTTCTCCGTGGACCGCTTTCCTCCCAGAATCCACCAGGTGGCTGAACTAACACAATAAGTGTATCTCTCCTGCGAACAAGCCGCCATATTGATCACTGCTCATGTTTCTTCTGAATCAATCTCCATCACCCAATGGCCATTTTCCACATCATATTTCTCTGTTCACGGGAGACTGATGTTTCTGAGGCTTTGGGAAGGGAGAAGGGTCTCAAACAAGGAGATTCCATCAAAGTAAAGTTCCCTATAGTTCCCCTCAAGGCACCACTGCTAATGCAACCCAACACATCACTGTCATACCTCCAGGTCTCTCAGGTCCAGAAAGACAACAATATCTGTAATGCATTTAAAAGATGTCAGAATAACTCAGATGCCTTCGGCAATGGTCGCTTTTTCATTTCTTAGAAAACTTTCCTACTCGTAGAAACTCTCAATAGCCTACTTTCTATTAGTGGTGACCTACATGCTTTTAGGTGTCAATTTAAGAAGGTAGCTATACTTACTGAAGAAAATGCACAACTCTCTCCACTTTTCTGCAGATGATAAGATAAGATTTACCATTTCTCGCTGAAGTTTCACGGGTGAGGTATTGGGAGTTTTGCATCAGGCTAAAAAAGGAGCAAACTCTCAGTTAATCAACAGCAAGGTGCTTGGTTTGAAAGTAACTTCAGTGATTATACATTTCTACATTATTGACAATGGACATTTTTTGCCCATAAAATTGCACGTATGTTTTATTTTAACTCCAAAAAAGAAACACTCGACTCGTAAGCTTCAATTCTAACGCCACCATGCTAATAACTTTTAGTTAATGCTCTGACTTATTAATGAGTCTTTTGATTCACTAAAAAGAATTGGCTCATAAGAGAGCTATGTTCGAGATTCAGTCTACACTGATTGCATTATACATGTTTGATTCACTAAAATGTCAATGACCCTGGTCGCACTGCATGATTAACTAAGAAGAACCGACTCACATTTGGGAATGGGACTGCACTAGTTGCACTATTTTTGATTCACTAAAAAGAAGCGTCTATTTCGAGTCATTCATTCAGTTATTGGATTACACTGGTCAAGCTGTATGTTTTTAATTCACTATAAAGAACACGCTCATGCGAGTCATTCACCCACTAATCAAACTACTTATCTAGCAGTATAGTTTGATTCACTAAAAAGACCCAACTTATTATTTTTCAATGCTGAAGTAAGCTGTTTTCTGGAAATGTGTTTGATTTCCGGTTCATAAGCCGCCGTAGGGAAATAATGAGAAGTGTAGTAAACATTAAAACTGTTTGCACTACAAACCACTGTGTTCAGAATTAAGATAACACATACAAATAATATGGTAAGACACACCAGTTTGGAAGATCAAGCAGCAAAACAAGCTTTTTTGTACAGCTAAAAATAGCTGAACACGGACGAGACTGGAAGCCAGACACATTACATTTACAAATGGCTGTACCCGCTCTTACGGGAAGTATACGGTGGATAAGAGTGAATCATTTGGGAATGAGACACCTGATGATCGCCAATTCTGTTTTCGATTAACTCAGAAGAATTGCCTCATAAGAGTCACTGAACGACACTGGGCCTGCTGTGTAAGAAACAGTTTGTAGTGAAATCAGACTAGACCGGTAACAGCTTTAGCGTTTTAGCTTTAGCGTGTCGGTTTACACGGTTTACGACTGAGAAGTATTAACAGAACCGAACTTCATGAGAATCATTTGGTTGCACTTAAAAACAGAACTGGAAATGTAAGAGGGTGATTTAGCCTAATAACTACTGATTACTGACAGAAAGAGCATAAGTGCTTTAGTTAGCTTTACTCTAGTAATGATCTTTATATCTGGATAACTTGGTAAGGGTGCTTGTTAGAGTCCCTGGAGTGGCTCTGAACTGTGAGGCAGGGTTGAGTTTCTATTACTTTTCTTATCTCCAACGGCCGGTCCCTCTCCAAAGCTCTTAAATGGCTTTTTGGCCCAGAGAAAATTAATATTGACTTTCTATTGACACCAGACCATTGCTGCAGGTCCTTGGTATTACATCCAAATGCATTGTTCATTTCCCAGCGAGGCTGATTCACATTTGCGGTCCAGCTCTTCAGAGTGTGCACTGAACCAGTTTCTGAATGCGATGATGAGAACTCTCTGTACAGCTCACCTCCAGATTATCTTATTCATTCAGATGGCTCCTTGACATTGAACTCCATACTGACCGTTTTAATTACATTTTCACAGTATTATAATCTAGGCTAATTCACGCCATTAAAAGGTCACTCAGAAGATTTATTGCACATGAAGTGGTAGGTGATATTCAACATGAAAACGTTATTTATCATTCTTGGCATGTTGGGAATGCATCAGCATTAAACACACAGATATGTTAAACGTTTAATGACCAGTTCCTGTTGTCTGTAAATAAATAACATATTGTGTTTGTTTTTTGCAAGCTGTCATAATCCATAATAATATCTTGTTAAGGGCCACAGTAACTGTAAAACCTTTTTTGACCAATAAATAACACTGTCTCACATTTTTGCTCTTTAAAAAAATCTGTCAGAAAGTTTCGCTTTTTTGCGGTATGTACTCGCCTTGTTTATAAAACTAAAAATGTTCCATCCATTATGAAACACTGTGCTTGTCAGCTTGAGTCGAATGGAGCTGTCAAGCAATGATTCCCTCATCAGACCCGCTCTGCTGAGCAGCTTTACAGCGTGCAATGGATGTTTGGATAAGAAGCCAGGCTTTTCATTGAACGGTGGCCTGAAGTGACACATTTTAGCAAAGATTTGCAAAAGCTGGCTTTTTTTGATAAAATAATACATATTTATTTGGTGCCACAGGTTTAAAACCACAAAGCAGATCTGCATTACATGGAGCACAATGAGAAGTAAAAACAACTGGCTTTATGAAGTGTGGCTTTCTATATTGCTGTGAGAAATGAAAGCCAGCGTTGTGTTTGTGAGTTATGTTGGACGTGCAGGATAACAGCGCTCTCAATCATGCGGTGGAATTCACTGACACAATTCTGCCATAGAATGACAGCTATGGCATCTGAATTTATTACATAGATTTGTTACTGACCTCACAAGAACAAAATGGATTATATACTAAATACTGCGCCACCTTGGCTTGTTATAATCATTACCCAGTTTGGAACAAGTTTGAACTGATTCAGAACGTCAAGGCAAGAAAACATAGATGTGGCATAAATTGTGCATGTTTCAGGTTTCCCCAAACAAAGGCAACGGGTGAGACCAGGGCTAGTTATCACTTTTTTACCTAAGTGAATATTTATTTAAATTATGTATAGAGACATAACATACTAAAATAAAAGATATTGAACATTTACAAAAAGAAAAATGCAAGTCATTTATCATTTGTTTACCTTTCATGACAACATGCCCCAACATAGTCACCTTTATTTATATAGCACTCTATACAATAATCAACGCAGCTGCACAATAATAAACCATCAGTGATGCAAACTCCTTTAAATATAAGACAAATCCAAATTCAGTTCAATAAGATTTGATATTGCAAAACTTGTCAATTTTAGAATGAGTTTGATTCAGCTATAAATCAGTTCAAAAGCAATAGTATGATTATTAAGCTCAATTAAGTTCACATTTTGTTCTCATCCGATACTGTTAGAGCACTCAAATCGATAATATTACTCAATATAAAGTATTTTATATAAAAAAGAGTTTTCTAGAATTCCAAATTTGAACTGCAAAATTAATTGATTCATAAAATGTAAAAGATAAACTAAAAAATGTATATATTTTGACTCAAAAGCTTACCCCGAGATACAGCCCTTGTAACAACTAGCCCCGGTCTCCCCTGTTTGCACTTTCAACAGTAATACACACATCAGATGTATTCAAGTGTTTGATGGTGTGCTAACACGCTTCTTTGAATCATTTCCTGGCACATCTCTGTCTCACAATGTGCTAAAGGACCTGCAGGTCCATGGAAACGTTCTGCTCTGATGCAAGACTGGTGCATACCACGGAAATGATTTCTGCATTGTAGCTCAAAGAGATATTGTGAAGACATGTGCTGATATGAATGAGGGACTGGATGTGCACCTTGCAGCAGAAGGTCTTTTCTCTACTTTTTCATCTCTCTCTCCGTCAGACCTTCACATTGCCCTATTTATCCACTCATCCTCCCAGTTCTGTCCCTTCTTTCTCTTTCTCTCCCGCTCCTGAATTCATTTTGTTACCCTTGTTCTTTTCAGAACCAGACGGCACACAAAATAGTTTTTGGCTGAATTAATAATAGCATTATTCTTAGTATTTCTGCTAAGTAAAGAATAAGCATAAAATCTAATATTGATGTAATCTGTGTATTAGTGATGAGAATGTTTATCTAAATTGTAATGCAGGTTACATAGATACACTAGTAGGTGGTTCATTCAAACGTTTTGCTCAATGATAAAAAAAAACAACCTAAACAATAGAACTTAGTCAGTTTATACACCATATTAAATGTAACACTAATGGCACACACTGTTTAAAGGTCCTAGATTAATCATTTTCCACAACTCACAAACCTTCAAAACAGTTGGAGTTTGTCTACAGAATGTTTTTTTAGAAAGACGTTTAACTCAGGTCTATTGACTCTAATTTGTACAAAAAATGACTAATTTATGAATGAAACATGTGCTGCATGGCTATGCAACAGTTCATTTCTCTGTGGCTTTGTTTGGAGCCCTGGTAAAGAAAAAAAATCGCTGGTAACTGAGTATCTAAAGTAGAAGTTACTCAAAATGACCATCTCTTGTTGAACTGCTGTATAAAACCAATCACATATGCAATCAGCTGTTTAACGCACACTGCTCTGATTACCTGTGCTGATATTTGTAACAGCACTCTTGCTCGTGGCATTGTTTAATTACAGGCTACACAGTTATTTTCACGCTAACCTGTTATCGTAGTTTAATCTATGTCAGACAAACCGGCCCACTGCACACACAACACAATGAACGGGGATTTCCTGTTGATTGTGTGGCTACACCGAAACAGCGCTACACTTTTCATTATCTCCTCTACTCACGTTTTCTTTCTTCTCAGACCATTTTCCTTCCTGTATGCACCCTCTGATATTCTTCCCTTTGTCAGGAAATAATGGGGTTTAGTTACCCTTACGATGCTCCTTCGCACAAGGTTATGCAACCCCATAACGTCCCCACTCAGCGCTATGGTTCAGTGGGAGAATATCAGTATCAGACTGATGAATAATACATCCTGATTGCTGTCACATTTATGGGCTATGATACACTTCAAACACAGGGTTCATGGTGAGGGTAAGCAAGTTGCTCACTGTAATAAACATAAATTGTCCTGCTATCTCGGTTATCACAGTCTATGATTCTATAGAAGCCGTTTTGATTGAGAACTTCGTTTCGTGAGATGGTCTAAATCATGTCAGCAAGGTCTGATTTTATGGTACAAAAAGTACAACAAAATCAACTAATCATTAAATATAATGCAATATATCTAAACAGTAATGTCAATGTGGAAATTCTCTATATCTATATATGCATACAACCAAAAGCACACTGACTGAATATAATCAGAAGAAACTCAGTATGTAGAATCAATCATATGATATAAATTTTATTAAGTTTTTAAGCAGTATATTTTATTGTACAACAGTGAATCAATAAACAAACAGTTCAGCCTCTCTCCAGACTATCAAGTTCACTTTGCACAGAAATTGGATGAAGGCATCCCGGATGAGAAGTCAAGGTTTTGTTTGATTGGTTTGACTGGAAAGAAGAGGTTCGGTTCACTACTATTTGAGATGGGATATTGTTCTTGAACAACAGATCTACTTATGTTTTTCTTCAAATGGAGGCTGGCGTTTTTAGCCTTTAGCCAAAAAGAAAAAAACTATCTGTAAAAAAAACTGTATAAACAATTCCTCAAACTTATTTTTTAGGATGTTTGAGATGAAATATCGTCAGTGAAATAATGCTAGCACCTCAAAATGACCAGTCATACTGGCTTACATAAACAAAATGCAGTACGTATTTTAGTACAGTAAAATGCAGTTAATGAGTTGGAGAAATGCAAAGTACTACAGTTGGAGTGTTGCAGGGAAGATTAATGAGCGTACGTTGGCGTATCACTTCAAAAGTTGTTGTAGTACAAAATCCTTTGACTAGCGGTAATTGATTACAAGAGTCTGGCATCAGGTACAAAATACTGCTTTTATCTCTGAATGCAAATTGTGTGATTATGATTAATGGGCCCTGGCCTCAGGAGTTTTGACTTTTGCTTATTCTGCATCTGGGGAAAAGTTGTTGCTGTATTCGCTTGGAAAACACAAACTTGCTCTTGTGTCATTCAGCCATCGGTGAAGCTGTCACTGTAGCAGCGTTAAATTCTGCTTTTCAAAAAACTACAACAAAGGCCAATTTGATAAAAGCGCATCAGCATGACCGGAAAGGCTTAAAAGCTGAATTAATTATTCCGTATGGAGGAAAGCCATGATGAAAGCTTATGTCATGAGATTAGAATTGAGTTGAGAAGGGCTATCATTTCTAAACCAACCGATTTCCCTTTACATTGCCCACGCTAGGCCAGATCAGCAGAACTTCTGTACAGAACAAAGAGACAGCAAATGTGAGGTGAAGTTTATAAACTGAAAGAATAGATTGAAGTTTAGAGCTTCACTTTTAACTTCAGATAGAGCAAACACAATAAATGTGAAGCAAAACCCTGCAGACAGTTCAGAGATTCTGATGTTCACTCAAAGCTGTTTTTCTAACAGAAGAAATATGACCTTATAAAGCTGGAGGGAGGGATGCTTTATCTGTGTCATAAATCAAACTCAGAAAATAATTTAATGCCTGTCAATAGAGAATGTTGCGTGGCGTTCAGCACAGACGCCTCCAGAAGACATGACTAGTCAAGCAGACTACTGACGCTTTCTCCAAATAACCTTTTCAAGAAAGAGGATCAAAGCTGAGATCCCCCCCCCAGTCATCCAGATACAGCTTTCTGTTAGGGCTCCCTTTTAAGATTAATATGTAAAAATAAGAGTAATTTAAATTAAATTAACTAATTCATTTCCCTTCCCATGTTTTTCGGATCTATTCAAACCACTGCAGATAAGATTGAACCTTTCTGTTGCATCACTTTGTAGACTGGCACTTTCCATAAATTTGACTTATCCAGATTAGTCATGTTAAAAATAAACAAAGAAGACATAGAAAATCATTGAAAAAGTGAAAATGCATGCCTTTTAATCATGCTAGAGTCTCTTAGTCCTCAAAGAGTTGGTCTACAATACACTTTCTTAGAAATTTCTACCTGATATTTCAATTTTCAGTAACAAAAGAGTGCAGGACTAACTTGTTTGACAAATGGTTTTCAGAAGATATTCCAGGTTTTTGTCGAAAAGTCATTTCTGTATGATGGAAAAGAGCCCAAAACTTTTCCCCATTGATGTTTTCTAAGGACAAATGTGCCTTGATCTTTAGAGACAAGAGGGTTTTATGGAATGAGTTGAAAAGAATGAATTTGCAGCACTTTCCGTGGCAATAAAGTCTCCCATCAAAGGTTCTCTTATGAAGGAAAACTGGCTCTGTTGAAGACAGAGGGATTGTACTGCCATTCACCACACGTTTGGTTCAAGAGAATACAGATAATTTCAGCTCGTTACTCCAGAAGGACAGTGAATGTAGTCTTTTACTATTGTGAACATCAGCTTTCCACTTTCCATTTTCAGTACTTCAGTTCTTTCTGGTAATGTAACCCAATGCGACATTCGGCTAACTCATTTGCTCATATTTGACTAAAGCTATTTCTGGTAATCCAGTAGACCATGACTGATTTTATTGCGTATTCTCTGTGAGCGCTTGAGTATTTCTTGCCATATTAGCAAAAATGAATTTGCACACATTAGCCTGAAGTCCTTCTTGTGCTGAACCCCTTTTTATATTGATGATAATCTTCTCCAAGAAGTCTGGAAATGGTGATTAAATGTTGATTTTCCATCAGTGGAGCGGCAGATGAGATTTTACATCCCTGTATCCCTGAAATCAGTCGAGGACTGATAAAACGAGCCATCTGAAAGCAATATCCTCTATGTTTCAGGGGTGATAGGGTCTGCATTCTCCGTAATAAATTATCTTATAGCTTTTTAACTAGATGGCAAAATAGGAATTTGCAATTTTGCTTCAAGCTACATCTTCGTAATGAAGCGCTCTACGATCTCATCAGGTTTATGGGTAGTGCGGTTCTTCAGTTCTTGATGGAGAACTGTCTTACTCCTGTGTGCCCTTCAAGTGGAGTCAGAAATATCATAATTATAAGTTTTGAGCACATGAATGACCGAGCAACATCACATTTACAAGTGCGAAACTTATCATTCTAGATGACACATGAGTTGTGATGTTAGAAAGGGCATGCTGATTTGAAACATGGCTTATAAACATCAATAATAATATTATATCTATATACATGTATATATTATGTTTTTATCAGAGCGCCTGTCTGTAAGACAGTCTATATGGAATGGTATTAGGCTGTAATCTCAACTTTCACTCAATGGATTGCTTTATGTAACAAAATCATTTAGTTCTGATACCATGCATAAAGTGATAGAAATGAACATGTTCATTATTTTGAACACAGATGTAGTTATTTGGGGAAGTCATGTTGAAAAGAGCTGCACGGCAGAGGATACATTTTTAAGCCCAGAGTATCCAAATTGTGTCATTGAGAAACTATGGAGGATACAGCATCAGTATTGAAGGTAAATTTGTTAAATGAATATTTTTTTTTTCATGTAAGATAATACTGTTTGCATGTACAAAATAAGAATTGATTGTACAATTACAGTAGGATATATATTTAATACATTTACAGCTATTGAAAAAAAGACATTAAAACACACCTGATTTGCATTCTTTACGCATTTTGTAGAAGCATATAGTTAAAAACCTTTCTGAAACATTGCCATATCTTGCTCCAACCAGAGTGACTTGAACACACCTGACCTTACATTAACACATTATTTTAAGGACCAATTCTCACTTTTAATTAGTTGCTTACTAGCTAGCATATTACTAGCATATTGGCTGTTTATTAATACTTATAAAACACAATACCTCATTCTGCATGACAATATTCTAGATCCCTGCATGCCTAAGCATAACAACTACCCTACTAACTATTAATAAGCTGCTAATAATGAGTTTATTGAGGGAAGACACTTTAATAGTGAATATGTGTTTCCTAGTTTAAAGTGTTACTGTATTTCCTAACTTTCCCAGGAGGACCCGAATGCATCCGAAGGCTCGACTCAGCAGTACAATTTTCCCGAGTGCACCGAAGGCAGCGATAACGCTAAAAAAAACGTCCTCTCTGGATCTACTAGTAGTGGGATGTAGCAACATGACATTCCCATCACACTATACTTACAAATAAGTAAACAACACCATCAATACAGATGCTGTACATATTTCTCACCCTACTCAGAACCCTGCATTTAAAGAAAGTCCCGTTTTTCATAATTATGGTGTTGCAGTGGCGTTCATGTCCGTTCAACTCATAAATTTTAAAGAGGTCATGAACTGCCTCTGTTTCTGTACTGTTCTCTGAGGTCCACTTATATTGTTATCAAGATTTTCACATCAAAAAAACAAAACAACATAATTTAGAAGTAATAGGCTATTTTCTGTCCTGTTTTTATCCCCCTCATCAGAACGCTCTGTTTAAATAGATGTGGTGGATTGTAGACTCTGAAGTAAATCAAGTCAATTCTGATTGGCTAATAGTTGTGTATGATTGACAGTCGAAATCCTTCACAGATAGACGCCGCTGTGATTTAGGTTAAAACTGCATAAATACATGTCAAACGATCTGTTTATCAGACAAAAATAAAGAAAACATCTCCAGTGGGATCTCCTTGTCATGCCAGTAACATTGAAAGCCATCAAGAGCATCTAGGTTAAAATTTCTCAGAGAATAAAACTTTCTTCCACCTTTCAGTGTTCTATGTTTGGTGCTCCCTTGCAAATTCCAAATGGGCAAGTTTGTGACATTGGAGGAGACGTGGCCTTTGAAGACATTTTCTGTTCTTTAAGTCCTTCTCTTGCAGATGACGTCTTAGAGTTATTGGGCTGCAGTCAACATCAGTAAGGGATCGACTTAATTTGGGTCCAGGAATTCCTGCGTTTAAGTGTGCCTCGTTTGTAAACAAATCCATGGTAAAATTAAGTGAAAAAAGGACCAAGATCTTATTGACAAAGTCTGGAACTTTATTAAAAATAGAGTTCATTCACTCTTTCCTAGCATTGGGATCAGAAGGAAGGCAATGCTAAGATAGTTTGTGTTCGCCTCCCTCCACTACATGCGCGAATTGGGGGGTGGAGCTAAACAGGCAGTGATGTAGAATCGGTGGGCGGAGCTAAACAGGCAGTGATGTAGAATCGGTGGGCGGAGCTAAACAGGCAGTGATGTAGAATAGGAGGGCGGGGCTAAACAGGCAGTGATGTAGAATCGGTGGGCAGGGCTGAACAGGCAGTGATGTAGAATCGGTGGGTGGAGCTAAACAGGCAGTGATGTAGAATCGGAGGGCAGGGCTGAACAGGCAGTGATGTAGAATCGGTGGGCGGAGCTAAACAGGCAGCGATGTAGAATCGGTGGGCGGAGCTAAACAGGCAGTGATGTAGAATTGGTGGGCAGGGCTGAACAGGCAGTAATGTAGAATCGGAGGGTGGGGCTAAACAGGCAGTGATGTAGAATCAGTGGGCGGAGCTAAACAGGCAGTGATGTAGAATCGGAGGGCGGGGCTGAACAGACAGTGATGTAGAATCGGTGGGCGGATCTAAACAGGCAGTGATGTAGAATCGGTGGGCAGGGCTAAACAGGCAGCGATGTAGAATCGGTGGGCGGGGCTAAACAGGCAGTGATGTAGAATCGGTGGGCGGGGCTGAACAGGCAGTGATGTAGAATCGGAGGGCGGGGCTGAACAGGCAGTGATGTAGAATCGGTGGGCGGGGCTGAACAGGCAGTGACGTAGATTCATTGGGTGGGGCTGAACAGGCAGTGATGTAGAATCGGAGGGCGGGGCTAAACAGGCAGTGACGTAGATTCATTGGGCGGGGCTAAACAGGCAGCGATGTATACAGCAGGTGTTGATCATCTTCTGTGGAGGCGGTGCTTATCCACACTATTTCATCATAGACTAGAACATTCTACAACCTGTTATTTTGCCAGACTGCCTTCAATATAAGCTGTTTTTATACTAACGACAAAGTTTTGAGTTCTGAAACTTACAGGCTGCTTTTATAGTACAATGACCTCTTATACAGTATGTCAAAAGATCAAGGGAATTTTGGTTTCTCAGTTCATGACCCCTTTAAAGCTCCATATCCATTCAAAAAAACTGATTAGCTACATATGAGACAGAGGACAGTTTACTGTTGAGTGTTTGATAATTGCCTCAGTCCACATTTCCGTTGGCCTAAACTACAGTTTTGAAAACAACTGTGCTGCTGTTTCTGTGCCATTAAAGTATTTCAGTGAGGTCCTCTGCAGTGCCTGCTCTGAGTACCATCCATTCCTTTATATTGTTTGATATCCTCTCTGTCAATAATCCAGTACATTTATCTAGTCTTTATTAAAGCTAAATTGTCCTCTTCAATTTCATACTTTTGTTTATGAGTCTATCATTGAGCGAGTGCCGGGTAATTTCAGCCTCCGTCACAAAGCGCATTTCATTCCTCCGCTGATGTCAGGGAAGATGGAGCACTACGCAATGTATCATTGCAGGGCTTGGACGATGCCCAATGAGGGGACGCCAACTCTGACAATTCAATTAAATCATCCAGCGGCCATACCGTGCCCAGCTGACCCGCTTGTCCACATTGAGGCTGCAACGAAATGATGGTGACATTTGCCTGAGTGTTAGAGAGTTAAAATCCATTTAGGAAGCTCGAGCAGCTATTCATCAGACTAACTAGAAAGGTACTAATATAAGGCAGTGAGCTGAGAAGAAATCCATATGTACTATGAAATAAGACGCATGGTATGATGTACTAATTTAATTTTTACTAGAAAGAATGGACTGTCCTTTTTGGAAGTGCATTTTTTTCGTGGCACTGGAGCGTGTGCAGTACAGCTTAATTGTGAAATGAGGTGCTTTTCTGCTAATTGTTCTAGGAAGAGAGTGTCTTGAAATTAATCCTGGCAGCTGCGGGGAGCCACGAAGTGTGAAAATACATCAATGTTCATTGTTCAATGCACAGCAAGCAGTTTTGTTCTCAATGTTGATGCGGTCAAAGCAAAAAGGAGTAAGGCACAATAGTTTGATGCACTATAGAAACCTTACAGTGTGAGAGCTGGCAGTGAAATGTGCCCAGTGAAGGTCGGATGGACGTCTTGACTCTTCTGCTTTGTACACGCCAGGTGATGACTGTTTGACCTTCCTGAGAATTGGAGAGGCATTTTCTTGGAAGGTAAATCTTAGTCTTGAATAAACTGTAATGTCATTGGGTTAAAATAGACAAAAGCAGCCTCATGTTTCTGTCATAGATTTTCAGAGTTTTTCCTCTAAACATATAACTGTTAATCTGTATTTTAGAGGTGTACGATTTCTGCTCATCTCATGTCACCAAACACAAATGCCAAAATTATGATTTGTTTTAAACTGCAGGGTTCTTGAACACCCCCCTCCCTCGTTTGCCATTGGCCAGTGAAACTGATAGCCACGCCCCAAATGCACAACACGGTTTGAGCCATCGATAGGAGAATCTGAACAAAATTAATATAATTTCAGATTTAAAATACCAGTCAAAAGTTAGGAATAATTAAGTGTTTTTTTCTTCATGTTTTATGAAAGAAGTATCTTATGCCCACTTATATGGCAACAAGGTTGCATTTTTTCTGATTAAAATAGAGACGAAACTGTAATATTGTGAAATAATGTTATAATTTAAAAGGACTGTTTTCTATTTTAACATATGTTCAAATGTAATTTATTCCTGTGATGCAAAGCTGAATTGTCAGCATCATTACTCCAGTCTTCAGTGTCACATGATCCTAATATACTGATTTGGTGCTCAAGAAACATTTTGTATCGTTATTATTATCAACTGTTGTCCTGCTTACTATTTTTGTGGAAACCGTTGTAGCCTACCATTCAAAGGCTTATAGATAACCAAGAAGAGATTAAAAAGGAAAAGAGAAAAACTATTTCGTGTGCAGTACAGCTTAATTGTGAAATTAGGTGCTTTTCTGGTAATTGTTCGAGGCAGAGAGGGACTTGCCTCAAGTGCTAGATTAGCAGTGTATTTCTGACTTCATTAGCTAACGGTTCTCTGTTGCTGGAGGCAGAATGACGATGCCTCTGTGCTTTTCTGCTTGTTGGTCGTTGGCAGCTGTGCTTCTCACCATTGTACATATCATTTGTTTTACTTCCAACATTTGTTTAGCTACAACACATCATTTTAGATCAGGTATTTAATAGCTATTTTGTTACACAAGTTTTTCATCTAAATGTAACTGTTGTTTAAAAAAAAGAAAATGTTTTCACACAAACTTTCCAGACAATCTGTGCATTTGTGATGGAGATCTCTCAGTGACTCAGTTACATGGGACCGTCTTTCTGATTATTCAGTCAAATGATTCCTTCAAAATGCTGATTCGTTCAGGAAATACACAACTGTCTTGATGACTTTATGAGTGATTAATTCAAACACTTATTAAACAAATTGTCCATTGTAATTATTTTAGTAAATAAACATATTTATGCTAAAATCTCACTTATTGAGCTTCCGCTATTGGAAACTGTAGTAGCAGCAAACTCTTTCTGCCATAATAACTAATTACATTACACTATAATATAGTATTAATAAAACATAAATAATATAAAAACTAATACCAAAGCATAACATTTTAGTAATAAGTTCCAAACGTTTTAGTAGTGTGAAGGTGGATCGTATCAATATTGCTTTGTCATATCATGAAATGTTTCCTTAAGATTTTGTTCTGCTGAATTTTCGCAAAAATTCAATCATTGCGCTGCACCGGAAGTTAAGCTGGCTAAACGCAAAAGCAATTGTTGATTGGTTATTTTACAACAAGGAAAGATTTTATTCTATTTCATCGAACTGTAAAATTTCCCAATTTTTAGTGAGTGTTATGTTTAATGATATTTAAATTTCATATATAAAACATATGGTTTTAGATAACAAAGTCCTACATTTTAAGAGTTTATTTCCGACGTTTAGGCCAGACTTTCTCCCAGTGTGCATATCAAGCATGGTCCAAAAAAGGTATATCTTCAAGAGAGGGACCTCAAATGCACTTTCAAATAAAGTATGGGAATCACATTCTCCAGGCTCACATCAGAGAGCACTACTGCTTTTTTAGCCTTCTAAGAGGCAACCATTATAACTGTCACTTCTCATGATGCATAAAGGACTCTGAGCCGATTGGATGACCTTGGCAGAACTAATTTGCATAACCCTCAGCACCCCACCACCCTGCAGTGTGCCATTCTCAGTTAAAGCATGAAAATATAGCTTGCGTTGTGAAATAAACCCACACACTTTCCCCCTCTCAGACACACAAACATTACAAGATACAGGCAGCATTAGCCATCTTCTGGAGAGCTTCAGATATTATTCGTTGTAAATAGAGTCTATAATTCTGACTTTGCAGAGTGCTCACTGATGCTGATCTCATGCGGTGAATTCATTCTATATTGGTCTTTTAAAGTAGACGAGATGGCGCGACGTAATTATTTGAGTATTGTCTATGTTGCCGCATAGCTTCATGCAAGCTAATTAATGTGTTTGTGACTGCAGACAGAGAAAGTGCATTAAGTGCATTAACATTTTTACCATGATTACCGAATCTGAGGCTTTTTGAAAACAGAAACATGTCATTTACAAAAAAAATACAATGATTGTGACTCAGATCTATAGGTGTGTAAATGAAACATGTTAATCACTGCTCAGATACATGTTCAAATATATAAAAACGTATAGGTTTGAAACATTATAAGTTTGTGGTGTATTCCTACCATCAGCTGATAAAATTCACTAGGCCTGTTTCGTTTGTGTTCTTAACTTTCACATAAATCTCACATTTACAGAGGATGTCTAACTTTTCTGTGATTAGGTGTGATAGTCCATTCTTTAAAGTAATCGCAGTGGCTTTTTAATTACATTTTCAATCTTGGTCCAATCACATCCTTGCATTCCTACAACAGAGATTTACATTTAAATTGACATTTTATCACGAGAGCCTGGCAGAGGTGCTTTAGAAGAAGACGTTTCATTCTCTCAGGCTGAGAACTATTCTCATGATTTTCAGTCACTGATGAATCTGCATCTGATATGTGAGCAGCAAGGGTTTAGGAGATTTTAGAAGGGATTAAACTTGCATTTTATGTATCTTTAAATCCATTATTTTAAGTGTGCATCTACAGGTGCATCTCAATAAATTAGAATATTGTGGAAAAGTTCATTTATTTCAGTAATTAAACTCAAAATGTGAAACTCGTGTATTAAATAAGTAGTAGTTTAAGTCTTTGGTTCTTTTAATTGTGATTATTTTGGCTCACATTTAAAAAAATAATAATCATAATATATATTTATTGCCAGTCAGATCAAAGAAAGCCATAATTTACTGTGCACTGTGAAAATGTATTTTAACGGCGAACACGTTTGAGGAAAAATGTAAGCATTTAATATTTGCCAAATGTTTAATGTCAGAAATATAGGTAGTAACAGTAAGTAGTCCAGTAAAGTCCAGTGATCATGCTAGCTATTAAAACGTTTTTATCACATTTTGACATTTTGAATGATAATAATACAAAACTTTTCATGTCATTTAAGTAATTTATGTAATTCGTAATTGAATATGAGAGACAAGAAACTTTAACGAAGCCATTTAGTATATTAAGAACATGTGTTATCACCATATTCCAAATAAATACCATGTGTTTCATTGTTAATGAACTTTTTTTGAACTTCTGATGCATTACTTTACTTATAGCTTCTGGTTACCACCTTTCTTCTTTATTCCCTTTAAATGCACCATTTGAAAGTCTGAAATAAAAATTTCAAATAAAAAAAGACCTTGCAAAATCACTTTAGAGAAGGCGTGCTACGGAATTATTGGAAAAATGAGGAGAGAAAAGGCTCATAATCATATATGAGGGCTCTTAAATACAACGCACCCCACTTAGAGATGACCCAGACATGCTGCAATTCAGCCCTAATCTCTGTCAATGACCTTGACGTCTCAGCCAAAGACAGTCCCTGATATACAAAAACAGATGTGAGAGCAGTGGCCTGCTGTGACCGGCAGGCTGGAGGCAGCATCAGCCAATCAGATGTAACGACACACTGATATGGACACACAAGTGGTTGAGCTACTGAATATTCTGCACACGTCTAAATCAGAAGCTGCAATGAGACTGGTCAGTTACAGTGCAATGCTGGGAATCAAGTGTAACATCATAGACATTCAATGAATGAATTCAGAATTCAAAATGCAAAACGACATTATTTCAGTTTTTCAAGTGTCAAACTATCATTTAACATGAGACGTACCCTCCACCCTCACTGTAATATACAGCACACTGAAATGAGTGTAACTGCAGCAGCTTCATTCTGAAATGTAAAGGCTTTACCTGCAAGAACATATCTGATTAAATGATTTCCCATCAATTTTTGCAACCATTATTTGATGTTTTCTAAACTTTTCAAAAGTTATTTATATGTTAAGTAAACATCAAAACATAAAAAAATCAGGACTGAATACTACATTAATTTCTACATTTACATGTATATATCAGTAAGCCAGTAATGTCTTAAGAGGTACCTGTGAGCTGAGGATGAGTTTTCCAGATTTCGACAGATAAATAAGAAGTGAGTGCTGGGTGACTAGTCACATCGGATCAAAGCTGACGTGTTCGGTTTGTATGACCAGGTCATTCCCTGCACCAAAGACCACAAAGTGTCTTGAAATGAATCCTGGGAGCTGCGGGGAGCCACGTGATGTGTGAAAATATTCAATGCACAGCAAGCAGTTTTGTTCTCAATGTTGATGCGGTCAAAGCAAAAAGGAGTAAGGCACAATAGTTTGATGCACTATAGAAACCTTACAGTGTGAGAGCTGGCAGTGAAATGTGCCCAGTGAAGGTCGGATGGACGTCTTGACTCTTCTGCTTTGTACACGCCAGGTGATGACTGTGTGACCTTCCTGAGAATTGGAGAGGCATTTTCTTGGAAGGTAAATCTTAGTTTTGAATACACTGTAATGTCATTGGGTTAAAATATACAAAAGCAGCCTCATGTTTCTGTCATAGATTTTAAGAGTTTTTCCTCTAAACATATAACTGTTAATCTGTATTTTAAAGGTGCACGATTTCTGCTCCTCTCATGTCACCAAACACAAATGCCAAAATTATGATTTTTTTTTAAACTGCAGGGTTCTTGAACACCCCCCTCCTTTGCCATTAGTCAGTGAAACCTACCATTCAAAGGCTTATAGTTAACCAAGAATAGATTAAATAAGGAAAAGAGCAAAAATATTTAGCAAGGAAATTGAATAATATTTCACTATCTTACTGGTTTTACTGTATTTTTGATCAAATAAATGCAGCCTCAGTGAGCATAAGATACTTCTTTCAAAACCATTTTTAAAAATAATAACATACTGTACTTCATAATAACATACTTTATCGGTAGTTTACCGTGTTTACCTCATGAATTTCTTATATATGAGATTCTTTATGCTTTGTAATATAGGCTATCCATGCAGTAAACAGCTTTAAAAATAAATGATTGCTGTCGCTACTTTATTATAATTGTCAGCGTTTCTTCAGGTGTATTTGCATACAAATACAGTCGCGCAGGGTCTGGTTTTAATTGTGTCTTGGAGCAGCGTCTTTCTTTCTCTCCTCTGGAGATCTCATTATGGTTTCTGCAAGCTGTTCGGTCTCAGCAACCGCACATTCTCATCATTATAACACGGCTTTGCTCACTGATCTGAGAACAGTTGAGCTGGAACACCTACAGTGTCTAAAATTATGTTGAAAGTGCTCAGATCAGTGCTTAGAGGCACATCCTCACCTATATTGTTCAGATTTACTCTTATTATATTCACATCAAATGAGTGGCAACAATGTAGCTACAGCCAGTGACGTTTATAAGAGACCTCTAGATTCACTTCCTATTTTGCCAACAATAGCATCATCTCACTTCTGTTTTATTCCCACCTGACCTCTAATGCCAACACTTACAAAAATCACTACGGTAATGTAATGGTTTCAGATGATAATACCAAAAATATAACTTCAGTTTATACAGTGTACTGAATGATTAACATATTCATGCACTATGGTATTTACATTGACATGTACTTTAAGGGATACCATAATAATAATAATAGCACACACACACACACACACACACACACACACACACACACACACACACACACACACACACACACACACTCAAACCAAAATGTATTCAGACACCTTCAATATTTTGAATTTTATAAATTGGTAATAAAATATGACAAGAACTCAGAGTTAAACTGTGTCAGAACAAATTTGTCTTGATAATGTCAGATAACTTGTATAGAAAGATAGAATGAATTCGGTCGAATAGCTGTCAGCTGTTAAATGTAAGTACACATTAGATAATACCAGTTTAGGTCAACCAATTACCAAGCAATGCTCCATTTTGTTCAGTCTGAAAAAAGGTCCATTAGAAATTAAATAATACACTGTTTTTGAATATATATATATATATATATATATCTGGTGTCTGACTCTTTTTTGGTTTGACTGTACAGGTGCATCTCAATAAATTAAAATGTTGTGGAAAAGTTCATTTATTTCAGTAATTCAACTCAAATTGTGAAACTCGTGTATTAAATAAATTCAATGCACACAGACTGAAGTAGTTTAAGTCTTTGGTTCTTTTAATTGTGATGATTTTGGCTTTTCAGATGAGAGCAAGTTTTGTATTTCATTTGTAAACCAAGGTCCTAGAGTCTGGAGGAAGGGTGGAGAAGCTCAGAGCCCAAGTTGCTTGAAGTCCAGTGTTAAGTTTCCACAGTCTGTGATGATTTGGGCTGCAATGTCATCTGCTGGTGTCGGTCCCTGCACCCGTTTACCAAGACATTTTGGAGCACTTCATGCTTCCTTTTGTTCACCAGATTTTTAAAGATGCTGATTTCGTTTTCCAGCAGGATTTGGCTCCTGCCCACACTGCCAAAAGCACCAAAAGCTGGTTAAATGACCGTGGTGTTGTGTGCTTGACTGGTCAGCAAACTCACCAGACCTGAACATAGAGAATATATGGGGTATTGTCAAGAGGAAAATGAGAAACAAGAGACCAAAAAAAGATGAGCTGAAGGCCACTGTCAAAGAAACCTGGGCTTCATACCACCTCAGCAGTGCCACAAACTGATCACCTCCACGACACGCCGCATTGAGACAGCAATTAAAGCAAAAGGAGCCCCCTACCAAGTATTGAGTACATACAGTAAATGAACATACTTTCTATAAAGCCAACAATTCACTAAAAAAAATTTTTTATTGGTCTTATGAAGTATTCTAATTTGTTGATAGTGAATTGATGGGTTTTTGTTAAATGTGAGCCAAAATCATCAGAATTAAAAGAACCAAAGACTTAAACTACTTCAGTCTGTGTGCATTGAATTTATTTAATACACGAATTTCACAATTTGAGTTGAATTACTGAAATAAATGAACTTTTCCACAACATTCAAATTTATTGAGATGCACCTGTATATATATAACAAAATGAATATTTTACTTCGCTTTTACTTAGATTTTACTTAAGGATATTACTATTATTAGCAAGGATATTAATATAATGAATGAATGAATTATTATTAATTAATAATTTAGCACCAATAATATTTTTGGAATTTTTGGCATATTGGAATGATGTCTGAAGGAGATTTTTGATGTCATTACTATTCTGGATAACATACCATGTATCATTGCCCTAGCAACAAACCCTAGCCCTAGCCCTAGCAACAACCCACTACATATAGAAATATAAAAAAAACTTGGGTTCAGCAACATGCTTTCTATCTTGATCAGATGTTTGCAGTCAGTACCTCAGGAAAAGTATTCGTGGGATGTGTTCTCGTGACCTGTTTCTCTACCTCTTCTCATTCCCATCTTCAAAGCTCCCCATTACTCCGTCCCGACTCCATCCATCCCGAGTGTCAGCGGGAAGAATGGAAGAGGTAATGTGAGTCATACATCAGTTTCCACTCTTCTGTTTCGTGAGGGGGGGGGGGGGGCTGCCCTTGTCAAAGGCGTGAACCTGTAAATGTCCGCTTTGGCTAAATTGAAAGCTGTCTCTCTTCTCTCGTGTCCTCTGGGCGTTTAACAACTCTAGGAGTGAAAACATTAACATTTTACAACTTCTGCTTTTATCCTGCGAGGCCAGACTACACAACACATTTGTTTCTCTCTCTCTCTCATTTTAACATGAAAGAGTGATTGTTATGGAGTCACTAGCTGTCTGAAGACATTCACAATCATAAGGTACACATATCTCGTCTGACAGAGTCAAGATAAAAGCAGAGGCATTTATTTGGCTTTGTTTAGACACAAAACTTAATGTGACATTTTTGGAAATTGATTAATGAATCATTGTTATCGCAATTTAGCAGACATGTTGGTCCCTTGTGAGCTTATTACCAGGATGGTCTTTCAGCCTTGGTTTAAAAATGGCATTCATCCTATGCATTAAATCATTTTTAAATAAATATTTTAGATAATATTTTAAAAAGTATTTAATAATATTTTAAATAAATAAAGTAATGATTGATTATTGGTCAAATGTTTATTATATTTACAATTAAATAAATATTATATCTACTGTCATATAATAATATTTGTGATTTATATCTAAAAGTGCATCTAGACAGAATAAAAAAATATGAACAGAACACATATTCCTGAATTAGCATGACTGGAGATGACTGTTTGTTTATATAAATATTTACAAACATACATACAAATAAATGATTGATCATTAAACCTCTTCTATATCTACTGCAATATAATAACATATTTGTAAATAAATAAATAAATATATAGACAAAAAGGATGATTATTTGTAAAATTTATTATAATTACTATAACATTTACATCACATAAACAAATATTTTTTTTAAATAAATGATTAAATGACTTAATAAAATATTGATGATATCTACTTCAATATAATAAAAGATTTGTGTCATATCTGAAAGTGTTCTAGACAGAATACATGCTTATTTCTGAATAAGCATATACAGTATGGATCATTTTTTAAACCAAATGATGCTGTTACTCCCACCAAATAAACCCTGCTCCCTTTGTGCTATAGAGCCAAGCTCCTTATACAAACCTGAGGCAGAAAAGGAAGAGTGTCTTCTGTTTGGATGAGTTTTTCATCGGCTGTAAAAAAAAAAGATGTGCTGGCCACCCACTTTGTTGTTTACGGAGACTCTGGCTATCACAGAGACTGGGGGGGGGGGGATTCTCAGGACACCTATTTCAGTGATATCTGTCAGGTAGCAGGAGCATTTAATGCGTGGTATTAAAAAACAGCACCTATTAAATAGCTTTTTCTATCCCAGTTTAATGTGCAGAGAAGAGTCTAAGTAAGCCGTTGGTAGGATGATTTCCCCAAAGACTGTAAACACTGTGACTCCGCAGAGCTTTCAAAACATGCTGTGCTTGTTCAAGCTTTTCCACTTGTCAACTCATGAATTAAATGAATTTAATATGAGATTTTTTCACATTACAGCAGAATGGGACGTAGGAGTATTTTGGAAACCTATTTGAAATCAATCAATCATTTAACCAATCAATCAATTAATCAATAATTAATTCTTTCATTCTAATGGAAGTATTCCATCAGTTTGTGAATTATCAGTATTTAGATTTGAATGGCATTCATAACTGAAATAACCAAATTTCATTGGTATAGAACATAGGTCTCAAACTCAGTTCCTGGAGAGCCACAGCTCTGCACAGTTTAGCTCCAACCCTAATCAAACACACCTGATCCAGCTAATTAAGGTCTTCAGGATTGCTAGAAACTTCCAAGCCGGTGTGATTTGGAGCTGGTTCAAGCTAAACTAATAGCTGTGGCCCTCCAGGAATTGAGATTGAGACTGGTGAAGAATGACAAATAAAATCAACTTAACATCTAATAAAGAAAGTTTGTAAATGTAACTTAAACTGCAGTCTGCAACAAAACCTATGCTACCATTTAAAAGTTCCAGTACAGTTATTTTTATATTTTTGTTATGTTTAGAAAGAAGTCTCTTGTGCTCACCAAGGCTGCATTTCTTTCATCAAAAATGTCTTTGATACTTTTTTTTGGGATTCTTTGATGAATAGAATGTTCAAAAGAACGTATATAAAATAAATGCTGTTCTTTCAAACTTTAATACATAGCATATATACATTTTTGAAGACAAGTGGATATAAACTCACAAAACAACTCTCTTAAAATAAAGGTGCTTCACGATGCCATAGAAGAACCTTTGACATCCAAAGAGCCTTTCTGTTTCACAAAAGCTTATTTGTGGTGAAAGAAGGTTCTCAAAATTATACAAATTTAAGGAAGAGATGTTCTTTAACTGAACGTTTCTTTGTGGAACCAAAAATTGTTCTTCTATGACATCGCTGTGAAGAACCTTTTAAGCACCTTTATTATTAAGAGTGAAGTTCCTAAATAATCAAAGCAAACCAATACATGCAGCAAAAAGTGTGAATAAAGCTGGCAAATTACAAAATGATGCAACCATATTAATTTGAAATGGTCAAATATCTGGATAAATATGTAGCGTGTCTATTTAGACTGTGGAAGCTTCTGTCACGAAAACCATTTCCTCGTATGTGTAAACATACCTGGCAATAAAAGCTCAAAGGCTATTTACATAACTCCGCCCACTAACGTGTGACTGGGCTAGTCAACACTAAAAAAGACACAAAGTCAGCATCCGTTTCAGTGGTGTAGATGGTAAGACGCGCGCTTTTTGATGCCATCGACCCAAATTCGAGTCCGCCTTTTGCCGAACGTTTTTTCTCCCTTTTCAAATCTCATATCGCATCAGAAAGACATTTCTTTTCAATAAAAAAATAGGAAATAATTAAAAAGTTGAAAATAAAAATCGGGTAGGGTTAGGGTATAGGGAGGGCTTTATTGTCCCAATAAGTTGGCATCCATTTAATAATTTGAATTAAAATGATAATTTACACTCAATATGTTATTATAGCGTACTGTTTTATAATGTACTACAATACTGAGGTGCAGATAATTGCCACTATTTGCAATAAGTAGTATAAATAGCAGAACATTTTGCTATTTTCACTTTCTAGTGTAAATAGTATCTATCGCTAAAAGATACGCTATTTGCACTCATTGTCAATATCATCTATCGCTACCCTTAGTGCAAATAGCCGTTGCCAATATGTAAATATTACAATGTCTTTCAATATTTGGATCAATACAAATATAACAAAAAACATCCTAAGTATTACTAACTTGTAAATTAAAGTTTGAAGTAATCCGTTATATTGATTCAACTACAAAATCCTGTTTTTAGTGTAGACGAGCATCACCAGCTCTCCTCGAGCTCAGCAGGTCCACTGCGTTAGCTGGTCGTTTTGGAGGAAGCAGATTGTTGAATGATTCATAGATGCATGCTCACTGTGTGTTTCCTCCTATGACTTCATCGCTGAACCACATCATGTGTAAAAAGCATAAGCAAAAACACTAGCACCACATGCCTGCTATGGGTGAATTTGCAGCGACAGCTTTCGTTGGGTCTCCAGTGTGGTTTTAAATAAGATCTTCCCCTTGTAGATGAGTGGAGGGAGAAGACGCTTGTTTATGAAACCATTAGAGCATAACAGCTGAAGCCTGGCTGAGCAGGTTTCTACAATCTCTCTTAGTAAATGCCCTGGAAAACAAATTAACAAATGCCTTGAGAACACACAGGTGGTCTTATAAGAGGTGCTTACAGTTGGATGGCTTCTTCCAAGCGTTTCTGCCGTTGTCAGGCATTGCACTTTCTCTCTCTCAGGACTACATGAGCAATAAACGCTTGAGAGGAAAGACATTGAGTGGCTTTCACTGCAGATGAGAGAGGACAAAATGAGTGAATACATCAATGAAGGGCAGTGACATTTATTATCGAGAGTTGTGAGCTTTTGGGTTTGCTTCAAAGACAACGAGAAGCTGAGTTTGATTGCTTTGAGAAGCATTCAGCGCTCTAGGTGATGAGTTGTGTGGTTTGTAATGATTAGATTGTATGTCCTGCGGTGACAGTGTGGAAATGCAAAGCTTAACTCTGGTTGACATTTCTTGTTCTTAACTAGTTTCTCAGGACTCCAGACATAGGGCATCAGAAAAAAACCCGTGGAGGCAAAAAAAAGTTAACCGAAAATCCAATTTTACATGTTGACTTTTTTTTTTTTTAAGAATACAATCATGGTCTTAGTTTGAACAATTTATCAGTGCAAAGCCCAATCTTTCGTAACAATTTCATGATTTCATAAAAACATAAATTATATAATTATTTCAGCATAGTCCCTCTCTTACATATAGATAGATCCATCTTACACTCTTAAAAATATAAGTTATTTATTGGCACTGATTTGGAGAAATGTATTTGCTCAGCAATGGATCATCTGCAATAAATGGGTGCCGTCAGAATGAGAATCCAAACAGCTGAAAAAAACATCACAATAATCCATAAATAATCCACACCACTCCAGTCCAGCTATTAACATTTTGTGAAGTGAAAAGCTCTGTTTGTAAGAAACAAATCCATTAATATGTTATATTTTAAATATGCACAGACCAAGCACCGTTATAAGATAAAACTGTCCAGATTCAAATTAGATTTTTCTTTTTAATGGAGAAAGCAATATTATGGATAGAGGACTCATATTTTAGCCAGAAGAAAAGGTTTGAAATTAAAAACCTCTTAATGATGGAATTGCATATTACAAACACGCATCTTTTCACTTTTCAAGATGTTAATTGATGACTGAAATCATGTTAATCACTTGTGGATTATTGTAACGTTTTTATCAGCTGTTTGGTCTCTTATTCTGACGGCACCCATTCACTGCAGAGGATCCATTGCTGAACAAGTGATGCAATGCTACATTTTTAGGCTGAAACATCTATTAAACATTTGCCATTACACAAAAGGTTCTATAAATGAAAAAAAAAGTTCTTAAAATTCTTAAAATAATGGTTCTTTTAAGAACTGTTCATAAAAAGGCTCCCAAAATGGTTCTTCTGTGGCATTTCTACAAAACCCAACCTTTTTTTTGTGTAATATTTTTCAATTTCCAATACAAAACTTCAAGTCCCGTTCACAAAATTACATTATTTAAATACAATAGGTTTCAAAGGTTCGACTTTTCTAGAAAATATCACCTTTAATCTGCTTGTGATGTAATCGATCCTACAATGTAAATCAACACAGGTCACTTTACTGAACTGATTTTCACATGAATTAAATCACACAACATTGTACAAAAGAAAAGAACACTTTTTATTGTTTCAATCTTCCTGGATTATCATGTTTTGAGTATTTTACAATGCGTTTCTACAATAAGACGTTAACATTATATTCATATTTTAAAATCAAACATATTGTACATGCTTAGGGAGGAACATTCCCTGGTCTGATGGCGTAAGGATGGAGAAAGGCACATCTTGTTGTGCATTAGCAATTAAGTCTGTAACTCAAGGAAATAAAAAACACGATAGCTAAAAGAGCTGAAACTATTGTGTCTGATTAAAATCTATACTAATTTCTTTTTTCTGTTGTGTAGCACTTGGGATATCCATTTAAAGTTTCAAAGTGGATATTCAACTATCCAAAGCAATTCACAGCCTGAAGAAATAAGTGTTGATATGGCAATTGATAAGAAGTAAGACTCGAGACTTTGCTCAGAGGGGTTTGCAACTTTCACGTCCTCTCTCTTTGTTTATCTGCAACTCTTTTGAATATTTCTCTTGATATTTCACCCAGACAGCTCATCATAATTCCACTCGGGAACACAAGTACGCTGCAGTAAACTGGGAGTCTGTACAGAGGACTTGCTACGAGCAAATCTTTCTCCCGTGATGACGGCCATCTGCTTTATGCTCACTCAACAGTAAATCATCCAAAGATAATATTTCACCTTTAGATGTCTATACTGAAAGCGGTTAACCCCGAAAGAGAGTCCGTCTCGTCTGACTCAGGGTTTGTGTCTATGGCTGCTCTCCAGCTCAGGGAGGTTATGTTCCTCATTGTCGGGGGTGTTTTATCCAGTTCCGAATCATCCATTTCTGCCCTGAGCAGCGCTGGACCACCAGCCGCAGGCCGAAGTTTGCATCTTTTGACATTTCAACCTCCAAACAATGTCCCGTGTCTCGACTTATGATGGGTCCATTCTAAGAAACAAATATTTAAGAACAACTGTAAATACACTTGGCATCACACACTACCTACAAAAGACTGGGCCAGTAAGATCTTCGGTTACACTTTATTTTGAGGTATCCTTGTTACAGTGTAATTATAAATATAAGTACTGAGTAATATTAATTAACTCCGTGTACCAGGGGCGCGGGAAGGTGTTTTATGTAGGGGGTGCTGTGTGTGTGGGGGGTGCTGTGGGGGGGGTAGTCAATTTCTGCGTATAAATATTACGCCAAATAGAAACAGAAAATCGTGCTATAGCCAACGCACTTTCATGAGATCGTGTTAGACAACAATTAGCTATTTTACAAATGGGGATAGGCTACAATGAATTCATAACAATGTTTTACATTCAAGCTATATTCAAGCTTAAAAACCCTTGAAATGTATAGTGAAAAGTTCTTTTTAAAGCATCTGGAATGCAATAAAGTAATTTTAAAGCTGTTTTTAAAGCATTTGCTGCATGGATTAAAAATATATGCAATAAATAATTCACATAGGCCTATCAGTCAGATAAAATTGCATTGCAGCAAATCCTTTACATTTCAAGGACAAAGATTTACATACTTTTTTTTATTATTGAATACAAGAGAAATATATGCATCTTAACGGATTACATAGGCTAATGAAGAGTTTTTGCTTTGCTTTGAATTATTTCGTTTTAAAGTAGTATTTTAAAGCTTTCTATAGATATATTTATCATATCTCTAAGCCAGTTTCGAGTTGCCGAGTTTCGGTTCATCATTGAAGCGCTATTGTTCAAAACCAGCAGAAAGTGCATTCTCTGTTTTCCTATTTTATAAAAGCACAATGTTGATATTGTGAATGCACACAAATAAAAGTAGACCCATTACAGTTTCAAATGATATATTACTCTTACCTTTATGAGAAAAAAACACAGCGTATTTTAAGATGTTTTTTCTGTAAGAAAAAAATCCTCCATGTCCTGTAAAGCTCGCTTCAGCTTCCACTGAAAAAAAAACTACATTTTGGGGTTTTATTCAATTAATAAGGTGGGCACGCTGTGATCTGTATGATATTTTTTATGTAACTGACAGATTTCGGCAAAAACAAAAAAACAAAAAAAACAACAACACGGGAGTGGGAGGGAATGGGAGTCATTCTTCCGGGAGTGGAACGGGACGGGATTTTCCCCCCGTTTTTTCGTGGGATTGGGACGGGAAGAGATGAATTTCGTTTGAGAATTCGTGTTTCGCGAGTCAATTGGTTCAGTTCGGCGATTCAGAGCGTGTTTCGCGAGTCAATTGGTTCAGTTCGGCGATTCAGAGCGCGTTTCGCGAGTCAATTGGGTCAGTTCGGCGATTCAGAGCGCGTTTCGCGAGTCAATTGGTTCAGTTCGGCACTTTAAAGTGCGTTTCGCGAGTCATTTGATTCAAAACTGGGCTTCAAAGCGCGTTCAGTTCGGGACTCAGAGCGCGTTTTGCGAGTCATTTGGTTCAGTTCGGGGCTTCAGAGCGCGTTTCGCGAGTCATTTGGTTCAGTTCGGGGCTCCAGAGCGCGTTTCGCGAGTCATTTGGTTCAGTTCGGGGCTTTAGAGCGCGTTTCGCGAGTCATTTGGTTCAGTTCGGGGCTTTAGAGCGCGTTTCGCGAGTCAATTTGTTCAGTTCGGGGCTTTAGAGCGCGTTTCGCGAGTCAATTTGTTCAGTTCGGGGCTTTAGAGCGCGTTTCGCGAGTCAATTGGTTCAGTTCGGCGATTCAGAGCGCGTTTTGCGAGTCAATTGGTTCAGTTCGGGGCTTCAGAGCGCGTTTTGCGAGTCAATTTGTTCAGTTCGGGGCTTCAAAGCGCGTTTCGCGAGTCAATTTGTTCAGTTCGGGGCTTTAGAGCGCGTTTCGCGAGTCAATTGGTTCAGTTCGGCGATTCAGAGCGCGTTTTGCGAGTCAATTGGTTCAGTTCGGGGCTTCAGAGCGCGTTTTGCGAGTCAATTTGTTCAGTTCGGGGCTTCAAAGCGCGTTTCGCGAGTCAATTTGTTCAGTTCGGGGCTTCAGAGCGCGTTTCGCGACTCAATTGGTTCAGTTTGGGGATTCAGAGCGCGTTTCGCGAGTCAATTTGTTCAGTTCGGGGCTTCAAAGCGCGTTTCTCGAGTCAATTTGTTCAGTTCGGGGCTTCAGAGCGCGTTTCGCGACTCAATTTGTTCAGTTCGGCGATTCAGAGCGCGTTTCGCGAGTCAATTGGTTCAGTTCGGCGATTCAGAGCGCGTTTCGCGAGTCAATTGGTTCAGTTCGGCACTTTAAAGTGCGTTTCGCGAGTCATTTGATTCAAAACTGGGCTTCAAAGCGCGTTCATTTCGGGACTCAGAGCGCGTTTTGCGAGTCATTTGGTTCAGTTCGGGGCTTCAGAGCGCGTTTCGCAAGTCATTTGGTTCAGTTTGGGGCTTCAGAGCGCGTTTCGCGAGTCAATTTGTTCAGTTCGGGGCTTCAGAGCGCGTTTCGCGAGTCAATTGGTTCAGTTCGGCGATTCAGAGCGCGTTTCGCAAGTCAATTGGTTCAGTTCGGCGATTCAGAGCGCGTTTCGCGAGTCAATTGGTTCAGTTCGGCACTTTAAAGTGCGTTTCGCGACTCAATTGGTTCAGTTCGGCGATTCAGAGCGCGTTTCGCGACTCAATTGGTTCAGTTCGGGGCTTCAGAGCGCGTTTCGCGAGTCAATTTGTTCAGTTCGGGGCTTCAGAGCGCGTTTCGCGACTCAATTGGTTCAGTTCGGCGATTCAGAGCGCGTTTCGCGACTCAATTGGTTCAGTTCGGCGATTCAGAGCGCGTTTCGCGACTCAATTGGTTCAGTTCGGCGATTCAGAGCGCGTTTCGCGAGTCATTTGGTTCAGTTCGGGGCTTCAGAGCGCGTTTCGCGAGTCATTTGGTTCAGTTCTGGACTCAGACAGGGGCGCGGGAAGGTGTTTAATGCAGGGGGTGCTGTGGTGGGGGGGGGGGGGGGAGTCAATTTCTGCATATAAATATTACGCCAAATAGAAACAGAAAATCGTGCTATAGCCTACGCACTTTCATGAGATCGTGTTAGACAACAATTAGCTATTTTACAAATGGGGATAGGCTACAATGAATTCATAACAATGTTTTACATTCAAGCTATATTCAAGCTTAAAAACCCTTGAAATGTATAGTGAAAAGTTCTTTTTAAAGCATCTGGAATGCAATAAAGTAATTTTAAAGCTGTTTTTAAAGCATTTGCTGCATGGATTAAAAAGATAGGCCAATAAATAATTCACATCAGTCAGACAAAATTGCATTGCAGCAAATCCTTTACATTTCAAGGACAAAGATTTACATACTTTTTTTTTATTGAATACAATTATAAAATAAAACGCAAATTATAATCGGGCCTGTTTTAGGCTTTCCCTTATTTTTATATTTTAGATGGTGGATTTGATAAGGCTAAATTAATCAAACATAGGCGATCAACTCTGAGCTGACCGCTTGGTCGTTGCTTAAAAGAAAAAAAAACATTTAACGAACAAAAAATGCTCCCAAGGTTTTTCTAAATTAACTTTATGAAGAAAAAAAAACGAAACATAGTCTAATCACTTTTCCATTACATACAAAACTGAACTATTTTAATAGGTAGCTATAAGCTGTTTGGGGAGAAGGGAAAGACTCATATAGCTGAGAACAAAAAAAATAAAACGTTTTTTTTTTCTTCCAGTACATCCATGATATTTCCATGTTCCGCTTTTAAGCCACAACCTACAGATCCCACAACACAAACATAACATTCACAAACATAAAAGCAAGCATTGGCAGTGCTGCGTGCGTTGTTTGGCAGGATGAGCGCAACGCGTGCATCAAATAGCCCTGCATCAGCTTAATAACTTTGATCACTTTAATTCTTACAACTGTTAAATGAATGGACAAATGGTAAATATGTCGAAGATCACATAGAAATAGATAGAAAAATAGCCAATGTATACTAAATGTTATAAACATCGGAGCAACCTTATAGCCTATATTTATTTTTTATTCACAACAGTTTACAGTTGCCCACAGAAAAAAACAGGGGGTGCTGCAGCCCCCTCAGCACCCCCCCTTCCCGCGCCCCTGCCGTGTACTTACTAGAGGGCTAGGGTTAGGACGAGGGTTTGGTTTAGTTGCATGTAATTATGTATAATTAATTGTTATTATAATACTGAGTACATGTAACGCATAACAAGGACACCTTAAAATAAAGTGTAACCAAAAATCTTACTCTAAAATAAAACAAAGTGTTACCATATATTTTATTAACTTATATAATAATTCAGCAAGTATGCATTCAATTGTTGCATTAAGTGATAGTAAGACATACATATTGTTACAAATTATTTCTATTTCAAATAAATGCTGTTCTTTTAAATTTCATATTCATAAAAGAATCTCCCAAAAACATGTATCACAGTTTTTTTTATCAAATAACCGTAGCATCGGTGAGCATAAGGAACCTCTTTCAAAACTAACTAAATAATACTAATAATAAATAAGTAATCTTACAGGCCCACACATTGGAGTACATTAATAAAATATATCTTAAAGGTGCTTTTGTAAAGGAAGAATCCAATTTATAATATCTGATGTTTGTTTTTAAAAGTAATTGCCTCAAGTGGAGAATGAAATATTAATACGAAGCGTTTAGCAATCTAATAAATACATTGCTTTGTTTGAGTGCATTCTCTTACCTGAGTAAAATCCCAGAGCCTCTGGGAGGACCTGGTGACAGAATCACATTTTATCAGGCTCGGAGTCCTTCCTCTTCCATCATCCACCAGGCATTTTGTGTCAGGCAGAAACGTAGTAGACCCCAGGGGTCCTAACTGCAATAAGCCCTCAGTGGTGTACCTCGCCAGCTGAAATAAAACACCAAGTTACAATGTGAGAAAAAGCAGTATGTGATGTATAAAACGAAATGGAAGGTCTTAGAAATATAGCTAATAGCCATAGTCCTCCTATAAATGAAAATGCCATTATCGTTTTCACACCCTGATGCTATTCCACCTGTATGACTTTCTTTCTTCTGTGCAACAAAAGAGAATAGATTTAGAGTTTTCTATCCATGTAATAAAAGTCAATTAGGTCCAATATTGTTTTGGGCCCCAGTGGATTTAATTGAATGGACAAAAACAGGCGTTTTTAAGGCATTGCTTCTGGGCAAAATCCAGTCCATAATCCATAATAACTCTTCCTCCGGTGATAAATCTGTTGTCCTGTCATATCACAACCCAACAACAACTTGGTTTACTGATCTGAATGGTTTTCACTTGTAAACGTTGTTTGATCTGTGCATATTTCTCTCCTGATTAAGACACCTTTTTCACTGGAGAAATATATATTATGGGAAGAGAACTTGTATTTTAGCTGGAAACAATGAATTTGTATATTATTATTTTGCCTAATAAGATGTTAATTGATTGGAATGGGTCAGCTGTGGATTACTTTATTGTGGTGTTTTTATCTGCGGTTTGGACTTTCATTCTGACGGCACCCATTCACTGCAGAGCATACATTGCTGAATAAATGATGCAATGCTACCATACCTGTTAACATTTGGGTACCAAAATCTGGGAGCCTCTATAGCGTGCTGGGGGGGATACATACGTAAGTACATACATAATAAATAATTATTAATACAAATAAAAAGAATAATAACGTGACTTACTCGTGATTATTTTTATTACTACTGTTAACAGTAATTAAACAGAACCACTGCACAGCAGTTAAACACCGTGGAACAAATGAAATTACATTACATTGTAAATAACATTATCATTGTGTGTTTATAGTATGTGTTGCCCTTCTGTGCCCCGGCTGCACTATTGTGATTTAATATGCTGAGATATGTCGTTTCCCCACCGTGTCAGATATTAAAATCAGTGAATTTGAAAAGGCGTGGCGTTGTTTACATGGCTTCGAGACAAGAAATTATAATCTTCCGTCCAGCTGTTGTTAAATCTACACAAATATTTGTTTTTCTTCGTCAGATAAATTTCTGACGCTGATGGTAGATTCAACTTCCCGCGTCTACTACTTGCGCTGAAATCTACAGCGCTACTGGGTTGTAGGTTGTCAGGTTGAGGTCACAAATGGTTTGAAATGTGTGTATTGTGTCGATTGTGTGAGGTGATGCGTTTCATACAAGATCTGGCAACTGTGCAACCTTGGAATAAAATATTGATGTGATTATTAATTTAATTAGATTTGGGCCATAAATTACGTGAGTTTCCCGGGAGGAATATCAAAACAGGAGGGGGCGGGAGATGGGTGTGAAATACGGGAGACTCCTGGGTAAAACGGGAGTGTTGACGGGTATGAATGCTACATTTTGATATCCTCAGGGTGAGTAAATTTGCAGCAAATTTACATTTTTGGGTGAACTATTCCTTTAAGAACACTCTAACAGATATAGGCAGTACTTAGCTGTATGATTAAGAACACCAAGACACTGAAGTGTACACAAACTATTGAGAGAGATGGAAGTCTAGATAGCAGATATCTATTACGGTAAGTACACGGCACTGAATAACACAGGTCAATAATTCAGCTGAAAGTCAATCTCTTAGATATCAGATCCCAAGGTCTTCATCAAAATGAAGTACAAGCTGACATTCAATGAAAATCAAGCTCGCTCTATTGAGTAAAGTTAATCTATAGAACCGAGGGTAATTGTCAGGTGACCAAGGTGAAAACAGCAGGAGGACAATAGCGTGAGCTCATCTTCATGCGTACTGTAACCTGATTCCAGCTCTCACTGAGAAGATGCACCACACAGACACGCTCACAGAGGACGAAGTAACAAAGGATTTTCAGTGAAACAATGACAAGCAGGCACACTGTTTGAATGCACGGCAATCAAACTGAATAAATACTCAATTCAAGAATCATATATATTAAAATAATTTGTTTCTTTGTATTCATGAAAATTATACCTTCAACCTCACACAGCAATAAATGCAAAACACTTTGCAAGGCTATAACCAATATTTGTAATATTAATTTAAATAAATACATTCATGAAAATAAATCAATGTAATGGTTGATTATTACTAGGGCTTTAATGACACAGCGGCTATGAATCATTCCTGTTTTTAGTGACGCAAGGAGACGGAAAAAGAGGGGGGGGGGAAATGAAGCTTAGCTGTATCATGTAAAACCAGCTTTTATTGTAATTTAATGATACAATGGGAATATACTTCAATTGCTTTATTTCCCTTAGGCCTGGATTATGGACTGAGACTGTCATTCCCTTACAAGATTTAGGAGGAAGGAAGAGAGAACGAGGCGGAGAGAGAGACTGTATTTTATATTCCTCAAAGGATCATGTCTCTATTGTGTATGAATGAGAAGGGAAAGGTCAAATCACGCTGTCGAAGGTCACAGGTCAGCAGGAGAATGCTTTGATTATTCCACAGCCGTTTAATACAAATGAATACAAATGTCAAAGTCACATAAACTGATGACTTATAATAACTATTCTACAAGGGAGGCAGTTATGAAAGGACAGGGCACTGAGATACAATCTACAGGTGATTTCAACCTGAGCTGCTCTCTGTCTCCAGGCAATGGTGCAATGCACCACCAATGTGAAATAAATGTACACTGAAGACGACAACACGTGTTTCAATTACAAATCGAATTTAATTCACATCAATATGCGCTTGTGATTTTTTTTCTATCAATCTGGATAGGGTCATTTATCTTTGTGAACATGGCATGTTCTTGGCTCCTTTTCCTTGCATTTGGAAGTAACACGATTTTTGCTGTCTGCTCGGGATACAAACGTAATATAAATGCAATGATGTAACCACAAGAAGATCGAGAACAAGATTGAGAGGCGTTTATCTATGTGTGTGTGTATGTATGTTTTCTATTGAAACACTGAAATATAATTGCTTTTTCCTGTAATTCTGAAGCTGAATTTTCAGCGTCATTACTCCAGTCTTTAGTGTCACATGATTCTTCACAAATCCTTGTAATATACTGATTCGGTGATTATTAAATATGCATTATTATCATCATCAATGTTAAAAATAGCTGTGCTGCTTAACATATTTGTAGAAACATTTTTCAAAAATCTTTGCTAAATTGAAAATTCAAAAGAAAAGTGTTTCATTGAAATATAAATATTTTGTAGCAATGCAAAGTCTTTACAGTCACCTTTACTCAATTTAAAGGGGTCCTGTAATACGACTTCAAGCTGTTTGTGCATATATAAGATCCTTAAATTTGCAAAGACTAAAGTCTCAAACCCAAATAAATATTATTTATAAAGTCAAGACTTGTCCACACCTTCCTAAAGCACCTTATTCAAACATGCCCTCACAAATCTACGTCACTGTGTCGGAGGATTTTATAACACCGCCCAAATGTATACGCGAAGAAAGAAGGCGTAGCTTTTAATCTCGCTGTAGCATTATCGTGGAGACGCTGTGTGTTTTCAAATACGGTGAGGGGCGTAACATTTACGTCACATGCTTGAGCTATTCGGCCAATCACAATCACACTGGATAGCTGGCCAATCAGAGCACACCTCGCTTCTCAGAACGATGAGCTTTGTAACAATCACTGTGTTTCAGAAAGACGGGGCAGAGAGAAGCAACAACAATGAACGATGTAATAATGTTACCGAAACACATTGCATTACACCAAATAATGTTATTTTTAGCAACGTCATATGATCCCTTTAATTAAAATAAAATAAATCTCTTAACTGTCCCATGTCCCCGTTAATTAATGAATTATTACAGTGCACTTTCACGTCGATGTTAAAAAATTGCGGCGACAGTTAAAGGGTTAAATTAAATTAAAAAGTATAAATTACAAAAAAAAAAACAATTAAATATATAGAAAATTAAATAAAATATATAAAGTAAACATATAGAAAAAACTTCCTGGCCCCAAACCTGTGATGTAATTATACTAATAAAAAGCTAGAAACACTAGAATCAGAAAACACATACTAACCTGTGATGACATGCCATGACATGGGTAAAGAATAGCCCTGTCATCCTCCTCTGACCCCTGATCAAGACAGTATCCGCTGGCTTTACTGTTTCGCACCTAAAACATAAGTACACATTAATAAACACAGGCAGGATAATCATGACGCACGAAGAGTGAGCACACTGTGTAGCCTACTATTAAGTTGCCCAGTTTAGCTTATAGCATTAGTGCTGCTCTGAAAGTCGAACATAAATGCATGTTTTGCCAGATCCATTTGAGAGATGACAACATTGACCGTCCATTAAACCTAATACTGGACAGAGGATGAGATATGTGGAATCTGTGGTCTAGCAGGCATATTTTCAGAGACAAACTATTCCAATATAGCTATAGATTTTCCACCCCTGCAGTTCCAGAGATCAATGTAGAAATGCAGGTCTCATTTTTCTCCTTCAACAAATTGAAAATACTGTAAGATTCCTCTTCTACTGAGATTTAGGCATGTTAAATTCTAACACACACACACACACGCGCACACACACACACACACACACAGCGCGCGCACGCACACACACACACACACACACACACACACACACACACACACACACACACACACACACGAGTGCATGCACACACACACAGACACACACACACAAGAGTTCCTGCACACATGCACGCACACACACACACACACACACACACACACACACACACACACACACACAAGAGTGCCTGCACACATGCACGCACACACACACACACACACACACACACACACACACACAAGAGTGTCTGCACACACACACACACACACACACACACACACACACACACACACACACACACACACACACACACAAGAGTGCCTGCACACATGCACGCACACACACACAGCGCGCGCATGCACACTCACACACACACACACACACACACACACTCCAAAGTTAATAAGGGCCTCATTAAATCTCATTATGAGGAAATTGGAGATAATCCCAATGCTTATTACACTGTTGCTATGGAAACCAATTATCTTTACATTTTTCCTGTATTACTGCAGTTTTTACCATTTGGTATAAAGAACAAACTGCAGTGCATAAATAATGTAATCACATGGAAATCACTATATACTCAAGAAAAAAGTTGTCCTTAGTGATCTAAGCAAGAATCACCAATAAATAAATATATAAATATATTAACCTTCATTTTATCTCTTTAAGTTAGGTTAATTTAAGTTTCTCTTTTATTATCTCCCTTGGGAGAAATTTGTCTAGGCAATCGGGAGAGCTGTTCAAACATACAACAATATAATTATTATATTTAAAAGTAATGGTTCATTAATAGTTAATGGATTTTATTAAATTAACCATTATATACGGCGCACTCACACACACACACACACACACACACACACACACACACACACACACACACACACACACACACACCAAGGCAAGGCAGTTAATTTATATAGTACATTTAATACACAATGGCAATTAAAAGTGCTTTACATGAAAATAAGTAAAATAATCATAAAATAATAATAATAATCACAACAATAAAAACAAGGAATTTAAAAACTGTATTTGAGGTGCTCTTAAAAAAAATAATATATAAATTCAAGCTTTGTTCAAACTCTTCCCCACTTTGCGCACATTCTCTTTACCTTCACAGCATTTCTTTACATAAAAATAAGTAAAATAATCATAAAAATTATCACAACAATAAAACAAATATTTTTTAAAACATATACAACTTAAAAGAAGAAAATAATAAAAACTTTTAAAATGGTTGAAAAATTATTTAAAATGAATTGAAATAATAATAATACAAAATAGAAAATGATTATACATAAAATACAGTGCAATCAGTTGTGACGTAGCACAGCGCTCGTTCAACAAATGCACCGCTACACAGATGAGTTTTGATTCTGGATTTAAATGTGGCTAATGTTTTATCACATCTGAGCTCTTCTGGAAGCTGACTCCAACTGCAGGCGGCAAAATAGCTAAAAGTGGACTCCCCTAATATACATCCATACATACACACGCATACGCACACACACACACACACACACACACGCACGTATGCACACAGGCAGGCACGTACGCACGCACGCGCGCGCACACACACTCACTCACACACATATAAAAAAACTAATATATATATATATATAGGTAGTGTATAATTAGAATCATTAGAAAGCTGTTAAAATTAATTATTACTTTAATATCTAGCAAAAACCTGTAACAGAATGATAGATTCTTCACAGGATTATAGAGACATTAAACTAACAGTCTGTGAAAGCACATGCCTTTCTTTGAAAGGTTTTGTTGGTTTAAAAGGTGCATGAGGGGTTGGTTTATTACCTCTCCATAAGTGATGGTGTTATTGTAAATTCTCATCTCGGGATAGACATGCTCAAGGTACCAGCGAAAGTTCCTGCAGTTCATTTTCTTCCTCAGTGCTACACGCTCTGACACGTCTCCAAAATCCACTCCCGGGTTCTGGAACAACAGAAAGAGACTGTTATCTGTCTGTCTGTCTGTCTGTCTGTCTGTCTGTCTGTCTGTCTGTCTGTCTGTCTGTCTGTCTGTCTGTCTGTCTGTCTGTCTGTCTGTCTGTCTGTCCGTCTGTCTGTCCGTCTGTCTGTCCGTCTGTCTGTCCATCTGTCCGTCTGTCCGTCTGTCTGTCCATCTGTCCGTCTCTCCGTCTGTCCGTCTGTCCGTCTGTCGGTCTGTCTGTCTGCCTGCCTGTCTGTCTGTCTGTCCATCTGTCCGTCTGTCCGTCTGTCTGTCCATCTGTCCGTCTGTCCGTCTGTCTGTCCATCTGTCCGTCTGTCCGTCTGTCTGCCTGCCTGTCTGTCTGTCTGTCCGTCTGTCCGTCTGTCTGTCCGTCTGTCCGTCTGTCCGTCTGTCTGTCTGTCTGTCCATCTGTCCGTCTCTCCGTCTGTCTGTCTGTCTGTCCATCTGTCCGTCCGTCCGTCTGTCCGTCTGTCTGCCTGCCCGTCCGTCTGTCCGTCTGTCTGTCCGTCTGTCCGTCTGTCTGTCCATCTGTCCGTCTGTCCGTCCGTCTGTCCATCTGTCCGTCTGTCCGTCTGTCTGTCCATCTGTCCGTCTGTCCGTCTGTCCGTCTGTCCGTCTGTCTGTCCGTCTGTCCATCTGTCCGTCTCTCCGTCTGTCCGTCTGTCCGTCTGTCTGTCCGTCTCTCCGTCTGTCCGTCTGTCCGTCTGTCTGTCCATCTGTCCGTCTCTCCGTCTGTCCGTCTGTCCGTCTGTCTGTCTGTCCATCTGTCCGTCTGTCCGTCTGTCTGTCTGCCTGCCTGTCTGTCCGTCTGTCCGTCTGTCTATCTGTCTTTAATGGTCAGAATTGGTCCTTACAGTTTTTCTCTGTCGCTTTGGTGCATTTCTCAGATCAGAAATGAAATATTTTTAAAACGACTTGTTCAATCTCCACATCATCTAGTCAATTGTGCACATCATAAAAGCAGTTTCTCATGCAACTGATGTACATTTGTCTGCGGTTTCCTACATTTGCAGTTGCTAATCATAATCATGTTGGTCAAAATACATTATATAGTTCTCTGTGCAGTAGTCTTACCCCTCAAAACATCTAGAGACAGAAGAGAAGAGAGTGGCCAAGGACAGAGGCGCATATCAGATGAAATAAGGGCCACTATTGTGGACCATCTTCTCAATCATGGCTTACAATGACTGAAGGGTGCAGCTAAATATTGGGAGATTGACCATATCCTCAATAATGTAAAAATTGAGGAGACAAACAGTCTCTTTCAATCAATATCCCCCATACAGTAATGTGTACATTTGTACTTTTGAAAGGATATATGGCATACATAAGTGCAGCCTTCAGCATTTCAATACAGTGACTGAGATCCAAACTGTTGCCATAGTTTACATCAGATAATACTAACAGAGTGCACTGTTATACTGACAACATGACTAAACATTTGGACTATCTTGTTTGTGAACAAAGACACAAGGACTTTTCATTCTGATGGCACTGATGTTATCATTGACATAAATACTTACTTTTGAGAGATGAACTTAAGATTTTGAGTAAATTACAGGCTTTTGCAGGTAATCTATTGTGTGGTGCTGTTTGTACCAATCGTTTTGAGAAATGCACATACTTCTGTGTAAATATTAACGATGATTTGAGAAATGCACATACTTCTGTGCAAATATTAAGGATGATTTGAGAAATGCACTTACTTCTGTGCAAATATTAACGATGATTTGAGAAATGCACATACTTCTGTGCAAATATTAACGATGATTTGAGAAATGCACTTACTTCTGTGCAAATATTAAGGATGATTTGAGAAATGCACATACTTCTGTGCAAATATTAAGGATGATTTGAGAAATGCACTTACTTCTGTGCAAATATTAACGATGATTTGAGAAATGCACTTACTTCTGTGCAAATATTAACGATATTTGAGAAATGCACTTACTTCTGTGCAAATATTAACGATGATTTGAGAAATGCACATACTTCTGTGCAAATATTAACGATGATTTGAGAAATGCACATACTTCTGTGCAAATATTAACGATGATTTGAGAAATGCACATACTTCTGTGCAAATATTAACGATGATTTGAGAAATGCACATACTTCTGTGCAAATATTAACGATGATTTGAGAAATGCACATACTTCTGTGCAAATATTAACGATGATTTGAGAAATGCACCAAAGCAATTGAAAAACTGTAAATCAAGTGTTACCAGATAGATATGATAGTTACGAATTTAGTCCACTAATTAAAGAACTGTTAATTTAGTGGGATTACATTTCCACAACCTGCTGTTAACTCAACAGACCGTTCAATCTTTTTATAAACAGTTATGTAGCATAGGACAGTCTGTTCTTGTAGTTCATATTAGTCATTTTGAATTTCATATTCACCATGTTCCATCATCAGACCATCGCTCATAAACAAAAGAGCTCGAATCCGTCTGAAAGTTGTCAGGAGAACAGAAGGAGTGCGTGTTTGCATTCACGTCAGTCATGGGAGACTGCAATTCTTCTTTCATTAGGAGCCGCTAACATGCTAATCATCGGTTTAATTACCAGCGCTAGCGAGTGGGCTCAAGGAAGCATGGAGAAGTGCTCAGTGGATTGAAGCGGTGAACTTCTAATGATATTCAGAAACTCTCTGCTAACACGCTCAGTCTCTGATGCTCAGTGCTAGTAGTTTGCCAACCATCCTAATTTACAAAAATACTCCTGTTTTTCAGCGAACAGGACTAATTCAATGCATACAAACACAGTTTGTCCCATATCTGAGAGACTTACGCCCTAACAGTTGAGAACGCTTCAGTATTTATCCATATTTTAACTGGGTTTGATGCTCTGTTAATTAAAATGTCTAAAAAACAAAGCACTTCCAATGTTCAACTTGAAATAATTTATATACAACCACAATCATCTAATGTTTTAATTTGTCTACGTAGACGCTAAATTGATATGTGTTTAATGATGTGTAACACTTTATTATATTAAAACTAATTTATGTTTACAACAGACGCAATTAAGTCGTATGTAAGCAAGCAAAAAAATAATAATTGTATTTTACATGCATCGTAGTACTTAATTCAGTCCAGCAATGCCATTTTATATTTATTTATAGCTGCAAGCATACTGGGAGTATGTATATTGAAACAATTTTCACTCATAAATTGCTATTAATTAAAAACCCTATTGCAAATAAATTTTTGAAGTAGAAAAACGGAATATAATTTTTGAAAAATATTTTTTACAGTCCACAGCATCCCAGTTGCTAATATATAAAATCAAATATTTAACTTTACTTTAAACTATTTACTAGCACTCTTTATTACCAATGCCTTTTATTAATAGATCAATAGACAAATTATGGCCAGTGATTAAGGAAATATTGATGTAGAATAGATTTGTAATGGAGAAGAATTGACTTGATTTTCTGTGTGAATCTGCTGTTAGGAAACACAACTGAAATACTGTCAGCGTAAAGACTACATTTGCAGTTATGTCACTGCTTTGTTTCAGAAGTAAACATCACTATCATAACCGAATACTGCATGACCGGATACAAGCACAGCGAGGGTACGTTTCTAATCGAACACTACTGCTTTATGAATAACTATTAATAATATATACTTGACAATTGTGAACTTGTTTTCCTTTTTAAAACTCTGTGGGGCTATAATTTTTAAGTGGTGAAGTCTTTCATTCCATTTATTGACCAAAGCCATTCCTGAAACACTTCAGTGCAATTAAGCCTTTTAATAACTTAACCGCTGGCTTTGGTTCAATTATCCTTTCAATACGCTGCTATTCGTTTTAGGAAGAAAATAAGCCTCATGTTTACATACCAAGATTCTTAATCTTAAATTAAATGCATATTAAATTAATTATAATGCAAGATAAGAGAGCTCCCTTCATAAAAACCTCAAACTGATGTATTTACAGCATATCCGGGTATCACTTACTGTAAAGACAAGGACGACATTCAAACTGACTCTGACAAGTCACCAAACTTAATCTGCAACCTCGTTCTGTGTATTGTGCCTCTCACAGAAGACACGCATGTAAATTAATCAGGACAAAATTAATCACAGCAATCATTTTTCATTAACCATCGGCTGTCTAGACTCAAGCAAATGAGGTTTGGCGATGGCTAAAACTCACATTCATGGGGATATTCCAGGCCATGTAGACGTGGGACTTATACTCATCCATCCAAACTTCTGCTGCCCGCAGCGCGTTCCGCTTGGCATAGTAGTCAATGTCGTTGTTGTATGGCTTCTTTGTGCGTTCGATGTGAGCTACTCGAGCACACGGGAGAACCTCCATACTGCCGCCACACTGCCACACCTGCAGACAGAGACGGTAAACAACAGTTAAAAATACTTATGAAAGCCTATTTCCAACAGGGAATAAAACATATATATTTGACCATTTTTACTTTTTTGTCTCAAAGTACTAGAAAAAAGATCTGAATTCAGAATTGCAAGATACTCAATCGCTATTCTGAGAAAAATAAATCTGAATTGTGACTTATAAAAAATCTAAATTGTGAGAAAAAAGTCAGAATTGTGAGATTGTCACAATTACCTTTTTTATTTTAATTTTACAATTAGACTTTATTCTCAAAAATGTGACTATCTCTCACAATGTAGATTTTCTGCTGAGAATTGCTAGTTGACATCTCATTATTCTGAATTCATATTTTGCAAATGTAAGATATAAACTCAGAATTTTGAGAAAAAAAGGCAGAACTGTAAGATAAAAAATGCAATTACCATTACCAAGCTTCCATAGGTTCTAGTATGTGAAAAAGTGATGCTAAGGTGTCCATCATTAAATAATACATGTAGTTAAATAACATTTGAATTATTTGTATGCCTATTTTTGCTCATGCCTTGCTATCCTGACTGTCCTGGCTATGAGAGTAAGCATTTAACTATAACAAATTATGTGCAATTTACAGCATATGAAAAAAAACACATGTATTGCCATCTAAATATTCTCAGCCAAACATCAGATTGAGCTCCAAAAGATGAACTGCTTTTTATTTAGTGCACCTCAACTCGCCCGTTGAGGTTTGCCCCCTTCATAATAGAAAGTGTGTGAGCTTGCTTGATACAGCAATTAAGTGTTAAGGGCCATTAGTTTGTGCTGAGATGAGAGAAACAGGGGGGGATAAATGAATGTGTGGAAGAACGAGTGCAAATATGTTCTTCCCCTGAGACTCACCACCAGTCACACTATCATGCTGACTCTGTGTGTCTGCCTCCACATCATAGAAATATATGAAAAACAGGCAGTGAATGTATGGCATTATAAACAGAGCCAGGCTGCTGCTGCAGTGATGACCGGGAGAGAGTTCAACGAAACCTTGCTCAAACTGGAGAATACATACAGAAGGTCTACTGACCTGAAAGACCAGAGACTTACAAACCAGCATATGTAGATTAATAATCGGCTATTAACATTACAGGTGGATAGCTTTGAAAAGAGTATGTATGGCACTGGATGTGGATGTGTTTATGTATTTGTCTGATTGTTGGTCTGTGTTGTTTCTACTGTATATCTTAGCTTAATAGTACTTTTTACTAAATGTTTTGTAATTGTTATATTCTCATGTTAATATGTAATTTTACTCTCTTTTAGGGTGACTTTTACCATCTGTCTAGGGACTGCAGGTGAAAAATAGCCATTTGGCTAACTCTGGCATATTGACAGAAATGTCTATTAATATGCATTGTCCCTGTAATAAATAAATAAATAAATATGGCATCCTTTAAATATGTAAGAGAAAAACGAAGGCAGCGGACTCCATTCTACAGCTTTTAGCACTTAACGGAAGATTCTTGCACCAAAAAGTGTTCATTTAGTTTAGCGTGATCATTTTTACTCTCTTTTGACAGCTTTAAGAGTTCTATATATACTAAATCACCTCTTTTTGGGGGGAAAATTAAGGCTTTTATTTAGCAAGGATGCATTAAATAGATAAAAAGTGACAGTAACGACATTATTTTAAACATTATTACAAAACATTTATATTTGCAATTCTTTGGAACTTTCTATTTAAAAAATCACAAAAAAATGTACTGTAAGCAGCATAACTTTTTCATTATTATATTAATAATGTTTTAAAATGTTATGCCAAATCATAATATTAGAATGATGTGACACTGCTGCAAATTCAGCTTTATCATTATATTATCAATTGCATTAAGGTGTAACAATATTTTTATGTACATTTGATCAAACAAATGCAGCCTTGATAAGCTACTTTATTCATAAACATTAAAAATATTACAGACCCCAACTTTTGACAAAAACCCTTTGAATAGTTCTCTCAATGAACAAACATCTTCCATTAATATAAATAAAATAACTGTGATTATATGTTGCTTGAAAACCGCATTCAATCAGAATACAAAGCTAATTCTGCTTTCTGTGATGTTGAAAACAGGGACACCAAATTAATATTTCACATCAAAAGGAGAACTCAAAAGCACAAATAATGAAAGACATGGAACCCCTAGAATGAATCAAGTAAAGTATAAAGACGATCTTGAAGGGCATTGTGCATCTTTGGTGGCTTTATACAGTTCTTGAGAGCTACGAGCAGAAGTGCGCTGCCTCTGTTCACATACGAGAGCTAGCCGTCCTCTATCTTCCACTGACCGTGACATTAATGGAACTAGCTATGCATTCACTGACTTTCATTAGCTGTGAAAATACATTCAACGTCAGCACCACTGATCCATAGTGCAACCTTGGTGTACAAAATCAATCTCAGAGCAGTAGAGCTCTGTTATGGTCTCGCTGCCAGACGACACATGCTGCAGGTCCACCGTTTCCTGCTCTCTAACTCTACACGGAAAACTCTATTGTGTGCTTCGTTCAAGCTCAATACAAGCCTACTTTCAGTCACGGAACAGACAAAAGACAACACTTGAACTTGTTAGCCCTCGTTGAGTAAAGAGACTGCCCACTCTCTGAGAACGAACCTGTGTTAAACACCACAATGCTAGTGTTACCAAAGACAATTCAAACCTGTATCTCTTTACATGAAGATAAGGAACGATAATGTTGACTATATTAGCTCATCGTTTTGATTGAACCAAAAATATTGATAACTTGTTCGGAGAGGCACATTAATTGTTTAAGTCAAATAAAATGCTCTTTAGTACAAGAATTTTGCAATCCCTAAAGATACAAATATCTTCATCTTCAGGGTTTCATTGCTTTTGCCTGTACAAAATCTGTCAAGTGATGTTATATAGGCCTGTGATGTAAACTAAAGACTACTGACTAAAGACAAAAAGCCTGAAATATCCCACAGCAACTTCCTGTTTCAAGAGGAAAGACATACAGGGATGAAATTACACATTATATTATATATATTATGACTTATTTTGCCAGTATGCATGATCAAAGATTTAATATTCAGCTTGACATGTCAAAATAATAATAATACATTTATTAATTAAGGATTAGTGGAGCATGTTTTACAAGAAAATATTGTTGCATGTTTAATTCTGTGTGTTACTTGATATTTCTTTGTAGCTATTTATGCAGTTTATTAGCAATTTCTATGTGAAACAGTTTCAAAGGAAACCTCACCGCGTTTTTTAGGTAAGTCATTGTAATGCTTTTCAGCGTCCTCTTTCATATCCTGCATTAACCTGTGCTTTTACACTGGCTTCTGAATGACTGGATATCACTGAATACATCGGGACACAATAGATCCGGAGAGATTGCTCATATTTCCCTATATGTAGGATGTCCTCTATAAAAATAGTCTCTGTCACTGTTTAGATTTGACCTTCTTTGCGTACCAGCGGGAGTGATATTGTATGATCAAGAGACGGTGGGTCAGCATCATGCAGCTTTCTTTCATAACATTAGTAAAACAAATCACTCTCTCTCTGGACTCCGGAGCCATGGTGATGAAATGATGATTGTTGAAGAGCACTGACAGAAACACATTTACCTCACGCTGAGAGGAAGGATTGTCATTACTGAGTTACACCCCCCCCCCAGGCCGTAATTAACCGGTCTGGAGAATAAGCATCAAGGTCAGAAACTCATGACAAACTAGATGGAGATAGTTCAACTGCAAGGAGCACACTCTGACGCAACTTTACTTTCATTATTGGGTGTAATCAATCAATCCTGTCAAAACCATCGCCGTCCAAAGCCCTCGGATTAATATTGTACAGTGTGTCATAAAAGAGTCTGTCTTGACTGTTACTCAAGATGTCACTGGCGTCAAATCAAACAATTTAACAAGCAACAATCAAACGGTCAGTCTGCAAATGATTCAAAACATATATGATTTATTTATTTATTATTTATTGTATTAAGATGCACTATTCAATTTTTGCATTAACGAGGCCATAAAACACAAAGTATGAGTCACTTTATCAAAAATGAATAAAAAATAAATAAATAAAACTGTAACATAAAAATATAAAAATACAAAGTAGAATAAAACAAAATAAAAAAGAGCTAAATAATCCACACTAACCTCAGTATTGTAAAAAACCCTGTTCAAAGTTATATTTATATTTGAAATAATTATTTATGCTCACCAAGGCTGCATTTATTTGATAAAAAAATAGTAAAAGCTGTAATTAAATATTATTACAATTTAAAATAATGGTTTTCTATTTAAATATATATTTTACTGTAATTTATTCCTTTGAAGGTAAAGCTGAATTATTCCAGTCTTCAGTGTCACATGATCCTTCAGAAATCACTCTAATATGCTGATTAAGAAACATTTCTGATTATTATCAATGTTGAACTCCAGAGTTCAGCTCAATGTTTTTTTTTGTAAACTGATGAATCTTTTCAGGATCCTTTGATGAACAGAACGTTTCATTTGAAATTGTTATAATTTTTTTGTATCAATGTTTGTATAAATGCATGGCTCTTTATTTCCATAATTCCATATTTTTCATCAGTTTAATCCTCGCTGAATAACAGTATTCATTTCTTTTATTAATTGCAGTGTGTTTAGATGCAGTGTTTAAGGGGGAAAGCACTGAACTTGAAAACTTCATTAAATCGTTTTTAGACCATTTTTGTTCGTTATACGTCTTGTTTACAAACCATGTGCAATCTAGTTTAATCAGTCTACATCAGATCCGAACGTCAAGACTGGGAATTGTGGAGAGCAAAATTCTCTCAGCACAGATTTTAGGACGCGTTTGCAGTTACACGATTTGCATAATTCCTTTAGTGAACTGGGTGCTAAAACAGTGCATGCAAATGAATGGCGCTATCAGCGGGTGCAATTCATTCCCTCCTCCCTCTTACTCGTAATCAAGCATGCTTGGCCAGTGTTAGACCGACGTACTTTCATTTGTTTTTATAAAGTGACATCATCTGAGACACATCCCAACCCTCTGAGAAAACTCCGCTCCTCCTCTCTCGCTCCCTGGGCATTATATTCTGTCTCACTCTCTTTCCCATTCTTCCTATGACAGGGAACAGACAAAGCTTTGCCATCTATTATTTTAATCATGTTAATTATACCAGACGGTTTTATGGGATGTACGGTTCAGATCAAACACTGGCTAATTTAATTGGACCCTCTTTCCAGCCTGTGCTCTCCGAGTCATATTTCAATGATCAGCCGCTACTGATGATCATTACAATGATAAGAATAGCAATAAAAGGCCATGTCACACTAGCGGACAGATAAAAGTGTCACGGTAATTCATACTGAGATTTAAAAAAAGCTACTAAAAATGATTTTGACATTACCGTTCATTACATTTGATCTGTAGAAACGCTGCCTAAGGTTTGATGCTGAATCCTCTAACAAACATTAACACTAACACGGTAACTTGCTGACAAAATATATCACAGGTATTGCAATTATTACAGTAAAACTGTGGGAACTTGGAATAAAGAATTAGTGTTGTCCAAAAAGCAGTTAACTTTTGTAAACACACAGACACGTTTGTGTGTGTGTGTGTGTGTGTGTGTGTGTGTCTCTGTGAATTGTGGGGACTATCCATAGACTTCTATTGTTTTTATACTGAACAAACTATATTTTCTATGCCCTAACCAACCCTACCTCTACACCTGCCCCTTACAGAAACCCTGTTTGCATTGTTACACTTTCAGATAAACACCATTTACTATTTTGTATATGTATTTTTCCCTTTTGGGGACCCCGCAATGTCAAAAATGTAAGGTTTTACTTTTCCTTCTGGAGACATTAGGTCCCCTCAATGTAGCATAAACAAGCACACACACACACACACACACACACACACACACACACGCACGCGTGCACACACACACACACACCATAGGCGTAATGGTTGTTATACTGTACAAGCTGTAAATGCTATTGCCCTACACCTACCCTACACCTAAACCTAGCCCTCACAGGAGACGGTGCATTTCTATTTTCCCTCAAAAAAACTCACTCTGTATGATTTATAAGCGTTTTAAATTATGGGGACACTGAAAATGTCCTCTTAAATCACCTTCTCCTTGTAATACCTATGTCATACCCATGTCATTATACAAATTTGTGTCCTCATAAACCACATAAACATGCCCACACACACACACACACACACACACACACACACACACACACACACACACACACACACACACACACACACACACACACACACACACACACAGGTTTAGATGTTTTATGGGGACATGCCATTTTTTAAATGACTAAAAGCACATAACAAAATGACAAACTTAATTAAACAGAAAATGTAACTAATTAAAACATTAATAAATACTATAATAGTATTGAAATACCACTAAACTACAACAATTACAATTTCTACATATCATTATACAACACTCAAATGAGATGCTTGAGTTTATACTAGCATAGGCAGGATAAAACATGTCTAGCTTTAACTATTGGCATGAAAGCATCTGTCCACTGTGAGCCACTCGAATAAGAATAATCGACTTTTCCATTGTGCCCTTTGGGGACATTCTTAAAAAAAATCAGAATTTTAAGATTTCCAATTACATATTCAGTTTCCCTCCCAGGACTCAGGATGAGACGCATGGGCTGCATCTCTGCCAGTGAGCTTTACTAAATGAATGATCATTTCCCCCTCAGCCGTCGCTAACTGTGTTTGCTGAGGATCTTTAAACTGTTTGGATTGTGTTGCATGGTAATACACTAGTTTTTGCAAAGACATGAAGAAGATGAAAATGACTTAGGGAATGGAATCGGATGATGGCACGATGGCACACATTGGCATTCACACATCGGCATTCAAATATGAGTTCATGAGAATCCTTTGAGGTAAATTAAAGTTTGTATTCATCGTTCAAGTGTTTGCTCCTATTTACATGTCTACATGTAATTCTAAGCCACTGGTAGGAAGGTGGCATGCTGTGGAGCGTAGCAGGAAACATAATCTTCTCACGCAGAGCATGTGATGATACATAAAGCGATGATGTTTGAAGGTTAATGTAAAGTTTAAGCCCATGGATGTTAGATCTCATAAATCAAGGCTTGGTTTTAAACTGTTAGGTAAATGCAAGCATGCTAAGACCCAGTTATCCATGTAATGGGTTGCTAAATTACAGACGGCGAGGACCATCCAACTATATATATATATATAACAGTTTGTTACCAAAACAGTAACTAAGATTATAACCAAGTATTCTTGGCACACAAAAATATAGTCTGTCTATAAATATATACTTTAAACGTAAAGTATATTTGCATTCGTAGTGCATATGATTAATATATCATGATATTTAATAGCTAAGTCTCTATAGCATGTGAACAGTGGCATCCGTTCCAGAAGAAAATGTTTAAAATTCAGCTCATGCTCTTTTCTTTATTTTACAAGCACTTTCTTCAGATTCTGACGTTCTTGACATTTGCTCTTTTCCTTTAATATGTGTTTGATAAGCTGTAATCTCTTCCCCCCCCCCCCGGCGCCAGCTGCAAGAGTAGTCAGGCCGCCCCAGCTGAGAGCGCCAAGCCGAGAGAAAGCCACCATGAAAAGAAGAACAGCCATCCATTCCTTCCATTTTAACAAATTGTCAAAAAGCGGTGCCTCAACTGAAGCACAAAATTACTAGCTCTGTCGGAGCACATGTACAATGATGGGTAGGTACGGTACTGAAAGAAGATGTACCAGCACACACACACACACACACGCACACACACACGCACGCACACACGTTGGTTTTTATGGTTTACGGGGACTCTCCATAGGCGTAATGGTTTTTATACTGTACAAACTGTATGTGCTATTGCCCTACACCTACCCTACACCTAAACTTAGCCCTCACAGGAGACGGCGCATTTCAACTTTCCCCCAAAAAAACTCACTCTGTATGATTTATAAGCATTTTGAATTTTGGGGACACTGAAAATGTCCTCATAAATCGCCTTCTCCTTGACATACCTATGTCATTATACAAATTTGTGTCCTCATAAACCACATAAACATGCACACACACATCGCAACCAGTCCACTCAAACAGCATGATCTGTGGGATGTATCAAAAACCTAATATGAGCCATAACGGAACACCCCCCCCCCCCCCAGGCGCCTGCATCTCTCATGTCCTCTTTCTTCTCTAAACACAGAACAGGAGAGGTAAACTTAATTTGTTCCAGATCTGCAGTGTGAGCTAAGCCTAATGGAAATTATAAAACTCAATTTTGGCTCAGAGGAGAAAATAAATGCAGATAGTACAGTGAGGGAAACATTGGAACAAACATCTCCTTGGCTCATGTTTTTACGAGCTTTCTGTGCCGTATTATTAATTTTGTCAGCTGTCAAGCAATATCTTCATTGACTTAAGCTTCTTTTTTTGTACACCTAAAATTAATTTATTTTAACAACTTTTGAAAATAATGCATACAAGGAAAATACCCACAAGAATTCACAGGACAAAAGAAAACACAAAAATAAAATAGAAATAAAAGATAATTCAAGAAAAAAAATGACAAGGGAGAGAAGAGACTATACTGAATATGTTTTGCTGCTGTAATGATCAATAACCTGTAATCGGCAATACTCTTGACATTTCTATGAGGCAGACCTTTTTAATGAGGAAAAATACTGTAGACTTCTACAGTATGTAAACACTCTTCTTTCTGTTGAAATGAGTAGCTGCTCTTACTAACGGTTTGTGAGTTTACTGTCGGGTCCAATTTAGTTTTCAATTCCCCATCCTTCATTAACAAGCACCTTGCAAAGCTGCTTTACTGTTGTGAAAAAATGTATCTAAAAGGTGCTGCAAAAATGGTTAAAATCCACCGTATGCTGAGGAATCAGTAAATGATCAAATATAAATCGATGCACTTTTCAAGATGACCCAAGCTCAAAACGAGCATTTTTGGCACTTCGTTTCTGATGTTTTTGGGAGGTTTGTGTTCAAACGATTCAGAAAAATTCATCTGTCATGACACGACCCATTTAAAACGAATTAACTACGTTCCAGTTATGGTGAGTTTCTTTATCCTCCCCAGATGGTTATATCAGATCGCTTGTGATTTTATCTTGAAATGTCTGTGATTCTTACAAAGAAACATTTCAGAGTCCGCTGATCTTCTTGAATATGATCCATGCAGACAGGGGAATTATCTCCTAAAGAAAGCTTTTCATCTCAGCGTTCAGCCAATTTTCTAAAGCAACTAATAAACATATTCCCCAATAACCCAATTAAAGAGAAAAGCTGATCCATGTGGTTAGTCACTAGTTAGTTATGCAAATGAATTCCATCTATCTGCATGAAGCAAAGAGAGACAGACGCTCAGTAATCGAGCAGCTTCCCAAAGTGCATATCAACAGGACAAAATACATGCCTTTGAGTCCATTAAAGCTTCATTCGATTGACCAAAGGACAAACCAGTTGTGAATGTACAACAGAACCTCAAGCAAAGATGCTGCTCAGAAAGATTTAAAAGCTTTACAATTTGCCAACATGATCCAAAGGTCATCTTTCCCTTCAGTGCTTGTTTTGTATTCGCCTTTCGACGTGCGTGCGGTGTGTGAAGTGAAGTGACCGCAGATGGAAAAGACCCGCTCGCCTGTGTTCAGAATGAAAAAAATGCTCCCTTTTGGAAGGTTTGAAGCAAGGACAAAAGTAACAAGAGATCTGACGTGCTGCTTTAGCCTTGTTTCAGGTTTTGCTTTACATCTGATTCTACATGAAATCCATCTCATTAAGTCCTTTGAATCATCAGAAAAGGTTCTGCAGAATCGGGTCTGTATCTGAGCAACTGAGTACTGCTGAAACTGTTCAGCGCCGTTAGTTTAAAGCAGGAAAAAAAGACTATATGAAAAGCCCGTTTTATGAAAGTACAGTATTCCTTTTCAGTACAATATTTCTGTAAATATATTTTTAAATCAATTTATATTTAACTAAAATATTTTATTACATTTGTATCATTCATCCTTCCTAATTGAGTTCATTCCTGGGTAAAAAAGTATACAAAACATAATACACTCAGGGCTTGATGGTCCTTAAAAAGACTCAAATTTAGATAAAAAGATAAAAAAAGCCTTTATTATTATTATTATTTTACCTTTATTATCATGTCTTAAAAGACAAGAATCGCAATATGACTGGATTAAACTTTAAAAAGCTATGATATTACTAATTAAACATAAGTGCTCCTAAACACAGCGCAGGTGTTTTTATATGAACATCTCTTCTGAAGGGAACCGACCGTCTTCTAGACATCTTTCGCTGACATTTTCATTTCATCTTGACTACATACAATGCCTGATGAAGAAGTGTTTATGAGCGCAGCTCTGTATTTTGTACAGCTTTTACCTTGGAAACCATTTCTGTTTCACTGCTGTTCAAAAAGCACCAGCAATTTGCATTATCAGCCCGCCTGCTGCGAGCCATGGATCGCTATTACACACTAATATGCCCTCTAACACTCAAAACTATTGAGACAGCAATATAAATGTATATATTTTAAAAGAATATAATAATTGATACTTTTGACTATATATAGATATTTTCTTGAAAAGTGGTTTAAAGCCTGAAATGTGAAGTATTTTGTTTGTTTAACAGTGAAAACCTGTCTCTGAAAGTCCTGTGATTTTACAGATTAATATTATATTTTTTTATTGTTTTTATTTGTGCAGTTCTTTAAAAAGTTTATGTTTATTAGGGCTATCACTAGACTCAATGGAGAAATTTATAATATAATATATTATAGAAAATATATTCAACACTGTTAAAATAGAAGCATCTGCAAAATTCATAAATGTAAACAAAACTCCAGAGGTCCAAAAATCTGCAGTTGGAAAAGAAAGTAAAGCAGTTTATTGATAGTCCTCATGTTATAAAAGACCGCTCACACAAAAGGACCCCTGTGAATCACCCTCACCTAGCCTGTGAGCTAAAACAGCAAAATGTCACTTCAGGATCAAATTTAACTGATAAACACTAAATGCAATTACTTTGGGCTGTAAGTGTCAAATCAGCTCTTTCTGAGCCATTTTTGTGCAGTTTTAATTTCCCTTGTGGGCATTTGGTACAACTACATGCACACAAATTAAACTCTCATCATTCTGCTGCACATTTCTTCTAATGTTTTTTAGTCTTCATAAAACCTATTCAATCTGAGCCTATTGCTCCACAACGTCCTCTCTTTGACTCCCTGCTGATGAATCTCTTTACGGAGTAAACTAAGGTTGTCTATTTGGTGTGGCATAAGGTTAATTATTAAATATGTAGCTGTCAGTCAAAGCTGTCCCTCGTGAACGAGTTGCATCAGCTTTGACCAGAGGCTGAGATGGATCACATGTGCCATCACTGTTTTCAGCACCAATAAGCATTTGGTTTATTTCAAAGCTGGGAATTTGATGCATTTGCTAAATTCTATTTTTTTCTGTTACAAGAAACCTTCTGCAGCATGTAACGAAGGAACAAATAGAATTCACATTCATGCAGAATGCAGAACATGCTTACACCAATATATGCTAAAGTGAAGTAAGCCCGTGCCACTTTTTACTTAAAGTTATAGTTTACCCAAAAACTAATATAATTTAACATGAGAGTGAACAAATGATAAAACGATTTTGAATTGTTGTCTAAACTATCCCTGTAAGTTTTCTTTAAAGGAATAGTTCAGCCCAAAATGAAAAAGTAATCCATGATATATTATTCTTTATTTCACAAGCTGATTGGTGATGGACTGGACTGAAGTGGTGTGCATTACTTGTGGAGTGTTTTTATCAGCTGTTTGGACACTCATTCTGATGGCACCCATTCACTGCAGAGCATCCATTGCTGAACAAGTGATGTAACGCTACAGTTATCCAAATCTGTTTTAATGAAGAGACAAAATCATCTACATCTTGGATGATCTGAGGTGAGTACATTTCCAGTCAACTTTCATTTTTGGGTGAACTATTCCTTTAAGTTCATTAGATCAGGCAATTTCAAACTGGGGTCAGAAAAAAGTAAAACAGTAGGATTCTTCTCAAAAGTGGTCTGTGAAATATTGGTAAATATGTGAACAATTTCATATTTCAAACAGAAAGTCTTATTTAATGTATAAATCAGTCAGGATATGTAGCGAACACAGACAATGCCATATTTATTTGTAGTACAAACTCAAATAAAAAGTCTTTACAATAAAGTATAGCAGAACATGATGCTACTGGGGTGCAAACAGTCAGTACTTTCAGGATGAGACGTTAAACCGAGGTCCTGACTCTCTGTGGTCATTAAAAATCCCATGGCACTTCTCGTAAAGAGTAGGGTGTAACCCCGGTGTCCTGGCCAAATTCCCACCACTGGCCCTTGTCAATCATGGCCTCTTAATAATCCCCATCCACTTGATTGGCTCTATGACTCTCTCTCCTCTCCACCTGTAGCTGGTGTGTGGTGAGCGCACTGGCGCCGTTGTCCTGTGGCAGCCGTCGCATCATCCAAGTGGATGCTGCACACTGGTGGTGGTTGAGGAGAGACCCCCACATGATTGTAAGCGCTTTGGGTGTACAACAATACACAAAAAGCGCTATATAAATGCATCATTCATTCATTCAGTACAATTTCAACCAATTCCGATCTAGTATAAATTCAGCAAAACTGTTGATTCTAAATTTACGTAAAAGAAAGTACAACATTCCAGGAAACTACTTGCAAAGAAAACCACAAATGACTCAGTCTGCTTTTGTATCAACTGTCACCAAGACGTAACAAACAGACAATTGAAACCGATTGTCGTTTCAAACAGCACTATTCATCTCCATAGTTCAATCTATCATCAGGCTGAAAACACATTTCTGTCAACCAACACTGGCAATGAATCTTTAAAATTAATTAAAGGATTTTTATCCAAATTATGCAAATCTTCCAAGGATATTTGATGCCCCACAGAAAGAACAGCTTCTTAATTTAAACAAGTTCAATTCTCCATTGACTCACACAGACCATGTGGGCCATGCAATTTCTCTCAGGGCCGCAGCTGCAGGAATATACTTTCTTTGTACCATACTGCCTTTAAAGCATTCGAGCTCGTGTAATTTGGCACTGAGTACTTTCACTTGCTTTGGGCAACGCATCTACTCCTTGATGGAGGGGCAATCTGCGCGCTTACCCCCCAAATATTCCCAAGTATGACGCCTTGGGCATGAAAGCATGAAGAAATGTAATTAAACATGTCAAATGCTGACGTTCTGTAGACAGAGTTAATTACATCGTCACCTGTGAATTTACAGAGAGGGTGGCAACAATCATGAATTGTCATTTCTGAAAGGGTCTCATATGCTAAAACAGCTTCATGCTCAATGAATTCCAATTACCTGAATACACTGGACTGGGAATAAATGTCTTCTTGCCACTTGTTTGTCTCTTTTACATGTTTTATGTGCAAATGTTTACATCACCATACTTCACTTATCTAAGGCAAATGAGTGCAGAGATACAGCTTTAGTAAGGATCTCACTTACCCTCATACCAAGTTCAATGTTTTCTCCTCCGTAAACCTCCATGCCTGGGTCAAGCAGTCCGATTTCTCCAAAATACTCACGATCCACCACAAAGGAGCAGCCAATCATTGCAGGTGTCCTGTGTACAAGAAATATACATGAACATTCATATTCAGAGAGATTGAATATTGATATATTGAATGATGGACAGATAGACAGATATATGACCGACAGACAGACAGACAGACAGACAGACAGACGAGTGATAGATTGATAGACAGATAGATAGACAGAAAGACAACCGACCGACCGACCGACAGACAGACAGACAGACAGACAGACAGACAGACAGACAGACAGACAGACAGACAGACAGACAGACAGACAACTGATAGATTGATAGACAGATAGATAGACAGATAGACAACCGACCGACTGACCGACCGACAGACCGACAGACGAGTGATAGATTGATAGACAGATAGATAGACAGGTAGACAGATAGATGACAGACAGACAGACAGACAGACAACCGACCGACTGACCGACCGACAGACCGACAGACAGACAGATTGATAGACAGATAGATAGACAGATAGACAACCGACCGACCGACCGACCGACAGACAGACAGACGAGTGATAGATTGATAGACAGATAGATAGACAGGTAGACAGATAGATGACCGACCGACCGACAGACAGACAGACAGACAGACAGATAAACCGACAGACAGACAGACCGACAGATAGATGATTGACTGATCGACAGACAGACAGACGATCGACAGACAGACAGACAGACGATCGACAGACAGACAGACAGACAGACAGACAGACGATCGACAGACAGACAGACAGACAGACAGACAGACAGACGAGTGATAGATTGATAGACAGATAGATAGACAGATAGACAACCGACCGACCGACCGACAGACAGACGAGTGATAGATTGATAGACAGATAGATAGACAGGTAGACAGATAGATGACCGACCGACAGACAGACAGACAGACAGACAGACAGAGAGACAGACAGAGAGACAGACAGACAGATAAACCGACAGACAGACAGACCGACAGATAGATGATTGACTGATCGACAGACAGACAGACGATCGACAGACGATCGACAGACAGACAGACGATCGACAGACAGACAGGCAGACAGACAGACAGACAAAAAGCTGATTATGGCTGGGAAAAGAAGTGCTGATGAATTAATAACTCTCAGAGAGAAAAGTCGACTGGAAATAATTTACGCATCAGAGGTTGCAGAATCTGCCCTCTCACAGAGCACGAAGAATTTCTGTTGAGTGGGAGTCAGATGAGCCAGAAGTCATATGTTAAGTAGAAAGTGTGTGTGTTTAAACCGAGATACACAGCACTGACAGACTGTGCGGTGAGAGTATTCAGGCATATAGCAGAGAAAAGTGTTTATTTGTTTGTGTAAGTGCTACTCTCTTTCTTCCCACTCTCCCTGTATTACACTTAGTTTCTTGCTCTTCAGCGTGTAATATTAAAACAACTCCGCATATGGCAGTTTGCTGAGAAGGCAGTTGTCCCTGGTTTCTCAGGTCAGAGACGGTCACTCAATTCAATACCCTTTCCAAGAAGTTCAAAGTAAATGTCACTCTGTGACAACCTTGGAAACAGTAATGATTAAAGTGTAGAAATAATAAAAGTAGTTTCAAATTATATATGATATCTTTATAAAATGCATTAATACATGACAATGCAAAACCTTGTGGGAAATTATATATATAATTTGTTGTTGTTTTTTGTAGCCAGCAAGTTGTCTGTTTTTTGGCCTCAGTGTGTTGAAATCATGCAGAAACTCCAAAATCTGGAGTTTTGTAAAAGTTTTCTTACCAAGTTTACTTTTCACTTGTGTTTTTTCTAAACTCTTGCCTCTGTTACAAAAACCTTTGGGCCAGATCTGAGTTTGTTGTGAACACAGCAAGGGGGCAAGATGATGTTGAGCCGCCCCTACGAGACTGTCAGCTCTCCACAGACAAAACAACTGCTGTGTTTCAGAAACTCAAGATGAGGTTGACATTGAAAGTCATTGTTGGTTTGGTGCTTTGCTGGTGGGTTGAAAGTGAATTGTTTGTGGGCTAACCACAGGTGGGCTTCTTTGAGAGGCTAATGAATGCTGGATGTACAAACCGTTCTACTATGATCCATTATTTAGATCACAAAGAAAAGAGAACTAATTAAAATTCAGAGTCTAGGTCTTTGTGTGAACAGGGCTGGCTTAAGGAAAACATTTCACTCATTCCAACATTGGTTTAATTGTGATTTAGTACATCATAATTACCAGATACTTTTGTAAAGAGTCGCTAGTTTGAAATAGTCTTTGTGGTGTGTGGTATGCTTTTGTTTTGCAGTCTGTACAGTGCCAATAAAAATATTCACACCCTTGAAATATTTTATGTTTTATTTTCAAACAACCCTAAACCACAAAGGAATTAATTTGGTCCGTTTTGTAAGATTACTCTTTTGTCAAACAAACTTGCATTTGTTAAATGCATAAATGTCTATTGTTGTTTAATATTTGTCCTATTCAAAATAATATTTTTTTTTCATATAACAGCAGGTCTTTAATTGTTATTCTGAATAGTTAAATAAAACACTTAAGTCAGCATAAAATGTGGAAAAGATCATAGTTATGATTTTAATTTATTTGAAAGTACAAAACCTAATAAAATCCAATATGTATTTGTATCTAGCCCTGTATGTTCACAGACTAGCCATGGTGGTCTTTCTGGAAAGCGTTCATGTGGAATATCATACAAATCATGGCGTTTCTCCCCTTAGAGCGGCTAATTGCTTATTTACAGACATTTGAACCGGACTGTCCTTCATTTAACAGTAAACACGACTCATTTAAATGAACGCTGGTGCAGTGTGCTATGAGCATTGGATCCTCAGTGCCGAATAGCCACAGGCTAGCTGGGCTGCAGTGGATACATCGAGAGCTTGAGAGAAGAGGAGCTGGAATGATTTCCAATAGTGCACCTCATTGACACACTGCAGGCCTGCGGACGGCCATTTTAACCTGTCAATATCAGCACTCGAGAAAAGGGTTGCATGGACAATGCCTGATGCCTTTTTCTGTAATGAGAAATTTCTGTTCAATCGTTTAACTCATATTGTTACCTCAGGACACATTTGTGATTTGTTTTTGTTTTTTAAATTGAGGTTTGAGATGCGGTAGGAATCGATTTAGAGAGATTCATCGCATTAGTCTAACCCTCATGTTGTGTTCCGGTCATTTTGATCCGAAGAGGATTTTCTTTGCCAAAATTATCCACAAATAAAGCACTCAAAAACTGAGGTGCATACGTTCAGATCAACGAGACCTCACAATCAGTTCCAAAAAGAAACACAAATCTTGACTTGTGCTAATTGATGATTTATTGACAAAATAGAATAATAAGAGTTTACAAGCTATTTTTTTTCACCATGGAACAGCAGATTAGTTAAAGGATTGTAAGCACAGTGCAAAGGTTGTTTTAGTTTGGAAATATTTACTAATTAAGATCCTGTAGGTCATCTAGTGAGGTATGACCTAGCAACACAGGTCCTGTAAAAACATAGGCTGCTAAAACGGTTATACCTCGAATGCACTTTAGATAAAAGAGATCTGCCAAATGTCAAACAACTTTACTTTGACTTTAAAATACGTTTTAGTAAATAAAACACAAGTTGATTTCATTGTATTTATAATATATGAGAGCAAATATCTCACATATTGTGCATTTGCCTAGTTTCTAAAAAGAAATCAGAACTTCTGTGATTGCGCACAAACTGTTTCTCTCATATTTCAGGGTTTTTGAGCTTTAATGACAATTCAAATTAGCTACACAAACAGTACATTTACAAAAATATTCCAACTGTGATGATATTTAATTTGTGTTACTAAAAATAAACATATACTGTGTATATTTAAGAAATGTTTATGTTTTAGATGCTACATATATAAATATGAATAGCTATGAAAAGGAATAAGATCGCCGTGGCTCTGCACATCAAAAGCTCTTAAGGTATTAGATATTACTGAAGAAAAATAAATAATAATAAAAAAACTTTTCAGTAGCCAGTATGAGGCATCACAGGGATCAGCTCCAGTAATATTGGGCTTCAGGCCTAGTTTCTCTCTCCAAATAGCTATCAGTCAGAGGCATGAATAATGAATGGGATTTCTGCTGTCCTGATACTCTCACACAACAGTGACCTTGACCAGATTTCATACGAAATGAAAAAGCCCACTCTCCTCCAGCAGGGTATATCCATTGTTCTCAGGGGCTTAGGACTGAGCTGTAACAAAGCTCATTTCACCAAGTTGGTTTTAAGCATAAAATGAGTTTATGTGAAACGTTAGAGGTTCATGATTTGAGAATTGCAGTGTGGTAGAGCTGGACAGCATCAACATGTTGGGTGTCGTATGACACCAGCCTCTGCACCGTGGTATGAATACTAAATCAACATCTTCAAATAGTTTGCAATTAATCTCTTTTTTGTTGTCATTGATAATGCTTACTTATCTGCAACAACTTTACTGGCAATACGTATGTGCACTTAATTTTTTTTTAATTGCATTGGTTCAAATAATAGAGCTTTTCTCAGATGTAACAACATTATGCTGATTTATATATTTTTTTTAGTTAATATTAACAATGTTTGACAACTATAAAATTTAATTTAGTCTTCATTTTGAACGATATATAGGCTATCTATTGTTTCAAATTTTGAAACCGAACACAATTAGTCTTGTTTAGACTGAAAACCATGCAACATAAATATGCCACTTAGTTTGATATTTCATGAATGTGTCACTTATTTTGATATTACTTTATAACATTTATACATATACAGGTGCATCTCAGAAAATTAGAATATGGTGAAAAAGTTTTTCTTGTAAATTATTTCAAAAAGTGAAACTTTCATATATTTTAAAATCATTACATGTAAAGTACAACACTTCAAAAGTTTTTTTTGTTTTAATTTTGATGATTAGAGCTTACAGCTAATGAAAGCCAAAAATCAGTATCTCTAAATATTAGAATATTTCCTAAGATCAATCAAAAAAAGGATTTGCAAAACAGAAAAGTTCAAGTTCTTTAAAGTATATTCATTTATGCACTCAGTACTTGGTCGGGGCTCCTTTAGCACAAACTCCAGCATCAGTGAGGAGTGGCATGGAAGCGATCAGCCTGTGGCTCTGCTTTCTAATGCAGCAGCCTGTGGCACAGCCTTCAGCTCGTCTGTATTGTTGGATCCACTGTTTCTCATCTTTCTCTTGAATATATCCCATAGATTCCAGATGGGGTTCAGGTCAGGCATGTTGTCTGGCCAATCAAGCGTCAGCAAACCACTTGGAAGTGCTTTTGACAGTGTGGGCAGGTGCTAAAGTCCTGCTGGAAAATGAAATCAGCATCTCCATAAAGCCTGTCAGCAGATGTAAGCATAAAGTGCTCCAAAATGTCCTGGTAGACGGCTGAATTGACTTTGGACTTGATAAAACACAATGGACCAACACCAGCAGATGACATGGCAGCCCAAATCATCACTGTTTTCATCAAATCATCACTCAGGAAAAAACTGTTAAACTTTTATCTCTGTGAAATTCAGGTGAGCGGGCCTGCACAAGCCACCTGTAGCAACACACTCTCCTCTGCATGCACTAGACACTTTCACACACCATTGTGTGTCCATAATCCCACAAAAGACTGATTGTAATATACGACTGTAATGTATGTATGTTTACTGGCTCATGCACCACAAATCACCTTACACTGTTCCCCAGCCAGCTGCTTGAATGTCTCTCTTTTTGCACATGTACAGTATTTGAAAGTCATCTGCACAGTTGTACAGTTTGTATTTTTTGTTTTTTGTTTTTTAGTTTATGTATAAGTAACCACTTTTATATATAGCATATGTATAGTTAAAGCTGACAGTAGGATAGTTGTGTATAGGTTTATACTGTTTTACTTCGTGTTGTATATCTGTATTTATGTAGCACCGTGGTCCTGTGAGGCACAACATCTCTTCCCACTATATGTCCACACATGTAGCGGAATGACAATAAAGCTCTACTTGACTTGACTGACTATGGACACTTCACACTGGACTTCAAGCAACATGGATTCTGTGTCTCTCCACTCTTCTTCCAGACTCTGGGACCTTGATTTACAAATGAAAAGCAAAATGTACTTTCATCTGAAAAGAGGACTTTGGACCACTGAGCAACAGTCCAGTTCTTCCAGCTTCAGTTTCAGTTCACTCCAGCTCCAGCTTCAGTTCACTCCTTGTGAAGCTCTCCCAAGTGTTTGAATCGGCTTTGCTTGACAGTATTCTCAAGCCTGCGGTCATCTCTGCTGCTTGTGCATATTTTCCTACCCAATTTCTTCCGTCCAGCCAACTTTGCATTTAATATGCTTTGATACAGCACTCCTTGAACAGCCCCCCCCCCATCCCCCCATCCATACAATTTATACTGTATGGATGGTCATTTATTAAAACTCAAATGTAAATATTCTAATATTTTGAGATACTGATTTTTGACTTTCATTAGCTGTAAGCTCTAATCATCAAAATAAAAAAAACTTTTGAAGTGTTTTACTTTACATGTAATGAATTTAAAATATATGAAAGTTTCACTTTTGAAATAAGTTTCAAGCAAAATGTTACTTTCTCACCATATTCTAATTTTCTGAGATGCACCTGTATGTACAAATACCTTTTGGCAGGTAATATTTGAACAAAAATGTGATGATATTTCATACTTGTAGGCCTGAAACTGAGACACAGACTAACAGAAGTGCTATTAAACATTATATTAGTTCATCCATTCCCTAGTGAACTTTATCATGATGATCGTGTTGTTACAACAGTTTGAACTATTGTTCTGAGTAGCAGCACACTGTCGTCTAGGTCAAAAAACTAAAATATCCTAAATAATGATGTCAAACTGTGGTAATCCATGGTAATGTTTCTTTTATTATTATTAGTAGTACTGGATGTGTAACCCGAAAATGTGGATTGAAATTAATTTTCGGCACTGTATAAAATAACAAGGACAAATCCTTCAAGGAAGCAAAAACATTAATGCATTTATTGCACATCCAGGAAACTAACGCCACCTTATCACTTCTGAAATATTAATCTCTTATATCCCTGGTCATTTATATTTCAGAGAATGTCCTCATGCATTATGGAGTGGACCCCTGGATGCCCTTACCTGATGGGGGCAGTCTCATCGCCTCTGTCCAGCCAATCCTGCGGTGGGATGATGTACATGCACCAGAGGCCCCAGTTGTAGCCATGAGCTGCATTAGCGTATTGCTGCACCTCAAAGGTGTTGTACTTGATATTATCAATCGCGGGGAGCATTATCCTAGTGTGATCTTCTTTCACTCTGGTGAGGATGGGCACAGCCCTGAATAAATGATAGAGATCAGAAAGAAAGAGGAAGAAGAGAAAGATCGGAAGTTACTCAAATAGTTGTTATATTCCTGCTACAAAGAGAAACAGAGGTAAAACATGTTTGTACAATATTTTATTAAAACACTCTCCAAAATGCCTATACCAGAGTTTGCAACTACATAACTCTACAACCGGAAAACATTTTCATTATACGTTAGCACTCTTCTCAGATTTCATCCGTAACACCAAACTAAATAAAATATTTAATGAGATATCATTTTCAATGTTTCTTTTTGCTTTTGATTAATAATTAAAGGTGTTGACAAGTTGTTACATTTTTCAGTGTGTCTTTTTGATTTGTCAAAATGAATCCAATTTCTACATCACACAGTCCACATACTTAATTGTAATGCGCAAATGTCTCTTGCAAACTGACATTGTAAATAACCAAAACAAATGAAATGCTACTTTCTCATTCAGTTCATTCACCTAGTATACAGCTTCTGTGTTTACTTTAAAATCCATGTGGCTGTTTCCAAGAATAATCTTAGGTAGAAAATTGATTCTGTCATTTTTGGAAATGAGCTTGTATTCATTATGAAAACCGGTGTTGGTTTAAAAGGAGAACAATCAAACCTGACAGCGAAATCATCACATATTGATATCGGCAGCAGAAGCAAATATAAGACTAACAAGAAAACCTGCAAACACTTTCCATCAGTCCCTCTCATCAATGTCCTTTTTCTTTTTTTACCCTTTTCACCACCTCACAGATCATTTTTGTCTAGCATCATTCTTTGACTCCTGTAAGAAAAATTGAAGAGGACGTTGAAGATCTTGATGAAGATGTTTATTGAAGTGACAAAGTACATGTTCTGAACCCAGAACATCCTAAGTCCTAACCTTTTATACATTTTCAGTTTACTACCCTTCATGTAAATGAAGTTGCTCCTGTCGTAACCGCTGTAGTCTGTATGTTAATTCAGTTCTGACACCTCTTTGTCTGAGGTGGTTCTTGGTGTCCCATTCTACAACTGGTCACCATTTACTCATGATGTGATCGTCCCAAATGGTCCACAAACAACATAACTGTTGACTTTCTTCTAATAATTAAGCCATTTTGGGAAATGAGGATGATCAAATATACTGTGGAGTGGAAGCTGGGTCGAGGCCGACTATAGATTCTTACACTCCTGAATGTGCTATCCTTCCTTCCTTCCTTCCTTCCTTCCTTCCTTCCTTCCTTCCTTCCTTCCTTCCTTCCTTCCTTCCTTCCTTCCTTCCTTCCTTCCTTCCTTCCTTCCTTCCTTCCTTCCTTCCTTCCTTCCTTCGTCTCTCCCTTTGGTGTCCTTCATCTTTTTTGAGGCCATCCTTAAAAAGCTCAATCACATTAAGGTAATAATCAACACTGAGGCATGACTTTTAATAGGGCTGTGAGTGGGGCTTTTTCCCGCTGAGAGGCTTCTTAATGTAATTGTCCAATTAACAAGAAACAGTGTTTTAAAGAGGCTGTATATTTGGTATCATTGAGGACAGATATCTTTTTATAGGGAATGGGGCAGGATTTCCATTAACAGCAATTGTGGGGCATCTTTAAGGCAATACAATATTGTGCAAAAGTTTGGGTCAGTAAGACTTTCAAAGTTTTATAAGTCGCTTGTGTTTACCAAGGCCATTTATCTTATTAGAAAATACAGTAATATTGTAAAATAGTATTACATTTAAAATAATGTTTTCTATTTCAATATATTTTAAAATGTAATTTCTTCCTGTGATGCCAAGATTCCAGTCTTCAGTGTCAATTGATATTTCAGAAATTATTCTAATATAATGATGTGGAATTCTTCTTATTATTATTAATGCTAAAATCAGTTTAATATTTTTGTGGAAATTGTAAATCTTTGATGAATAGAAAGTTCAAAAGGTGTGTGTGTGTGTGTGTATGTGTGTGTGTTAGCTTCTCTAAACTTTGTTAACTTTTGGGAATTGTTGTCTTTTTATTAAGACATTTTCTTATGTGGACATGATGAGGCAGAAGACTAAAGGTGGGATTTAAAAATGTCACAAACCAGATTGTCACTTGTGCAAAATATCAAAGCCCTATACGTCAGGCCAAATCTGGTTCCAACCAACAATGGCATTTTTAACCACCACGCACAAAACACAAATGGTAAACCCACTCTTTCCAACTACTGAGGTACAAGCTGCACTGTATATCAGTGTTATTTAAACTATATAATGACAAAAAACAACAGAAGCTAAGCCCTGTCACATCAAATTGACATCTATAATATTTAACATTCTACTACAGAGGTCTCAATAAGACCTCTTTCATGAAAAGCTGGTCCGTCCTGAATAACACGACACAGCACATGTGGGGGATGTGAGGATGTACTGATACGCTAACCTTGCAAGAGAAACCATCCCTCTCGTGAATCCTCTATTCATCTTCTCTGTCCTTGGACCGCTGGCGTCGTAACCTAGACTAGCTACATGTAAGATCCCAGAGGAACCCATTCTGGGCTATAATAAACCAGCGGTGTGCAGATAAGACTCAACACGTGCAGCCCACTCTATTGGGTGCCCTTTCTTGTGATGGTGGAAAACAATAATAATCAGACCATCTGATAAGTAGAGCAACCACACAGATAGCTCAGACACTGTATGAAAATAGTTTAGGTGAGAGAGAGAGAGAGAGAGAGAGAGAGAATTGCATTAAGATATGGAAGCTTGTTCCTGTCACTGAATAAAAAAAAAAAGGTAATTGTGACTTTGAATTGAAATATTTTGAATCGCAAGATTTTAATTCTCTCTGAACTCTGAGTTTACATTTCACAATTAAATTTATGAGTTTAATCTCACAATTCAGCCTTTTTTCCTCGCGAATGCAAGTTGATATCTCACAATTTTCTTCTCAGAAATGTAAGTGCAATTTTTTTTTGAGTTTATAAGAGTTTATATAAGAGTTTATATCTCGCAATTTTGAATTGAAAACTAGTCCAAATTGTGTGATATAAACTAACTGTGCAATATGAAAAAGTCTGAATTGTAATATAAAAGTTTGTTTATTCTCTTACATTTTTAATTGTTTAATCCTGGGGCAGAAACAAGCGTACATATTAAAACGGAAACTAAAACTAAATAAAAATAAAAAATTCAGTAATTAAATTAGTTACAATAACTTTTCAAAGTGAATAGCAACACATTAAATATGTAATGAGGAAATACAGCATACAAATCAAACAACCACATCAGCAGCACACAAAAGAAAATACACTGCTGCATTCATTATATCTTTTGTCAGCCTTTCACTGATTTTATCATCCTATTATATAGTCTGACATGATCTATGTGCTAATATGCATACATACTGACTGCAAGCAGGAATATATATCTGTCAAACTAGTGCAATGAAAGGAAAGTTACAGCTCACGCTTGATTTACTCCAGGGAGTCACAAAAGAGAACAAAAACAAAAGAAAGGGAGGGGAAAAAACCTTTACAGTGTCATGACACACACTAGAGAGATACATAAAGCCCAGTTCAAAACACTCATAACAAGTGCCACAGTAGACATGTGAAGGAAGCATACAGAAGGGGAAAAATAAGAAAAGAAAAACAAACGTTGAGAATATAGACAAGAACATGGAAATCAAAGTAAAAAAAAGAGAAACCGCTGCATTGCCTCCTCAAAGCTGAATGTTCATTTGTACAACCCTGTCCCATTACAACACAGCTGCCAGTAATTGCTAGAATTAATTACAAAAGGGACTCTCTTTGGTATATGAGACAGGGTGTGTGGAAGGGCAACGATGATCAGTTCTTTCATTACCCACAGGACACGTCTGGAACTTTTCAAACAGATGAAAGTGCCAGACATAACATCAGAAATGATCAACAGGAAAATCTTGGTTGTTACCGCTGTATAACAGCCTTAGACTGAGAGCCATATACAATAAAGCCCTGTCCACCACATTGTTGGAGGTGAGCTTCCCTCCCTCCAGGACATCTACACCAGGCGGTGTACAAGGAAAGCCCGGAGGATTATCAATGACTCCAGGCACCCGTCCCACAGACTGCTCTCTCTGTTGCCCTCAGGGAGACGTCTCCGCAGCATCCGATCCCGCACTAGCCGACTAAGGGACAGCTTTTTCCCTCAGGCTAATGAACAGTCAGAACTAATACACCCTACAACACACTCCCACCTTACGGTGTGCCATGCACTGCACTTTAACACAGTTCAACTGGACTACACACACACACTACACAAACGCAACAATCTATCTGCTACCACTGGATAACATGCAATGCACATCCACGACATTGTGTATCCAGCGTATGTATAATCTGTTGCACCTTCGCATATTATTGTGAAAAAGCAAAGAATTTAAAAGCAAGTTTTAGGATTTTTAAACAAAGAAGTCACAATAATAATAATAGTAATATTTTTTATAAATATTTATTAATTATTACTGTTTCAGATCAACTTTTCACTCAAATTGTTATGCCAGTATAATTGTGCTAAATATGAAAAATGGAAAACTGAAGCATTTTCAGGTTTAGACAATTGTATTCTACAGTATATGCTATACTAAGTGTTGCTTTTGTTTACGAAAACTATTCAAAATATTTTTATAGAATTAAAACTAAGTTGACATAAAAGACACATTAAATTAAAAACTAAAAAAACACATTTTAGAAATGTTGCCCATGGAAGCTGAAATAAATAAGTTGGAGTTGAAGCTGTAAAATGAATACACTAAAATTAACTAAAAATGACAAAAGCACACATATGTTAAAACGAAAATTAAAACCTATTTGAAAATATTAATACATTATATAATACTATATAAATAATAACAAAATAACACTGGTAACAAAACTGTGATAATAGAGATGCACAAAATGCAAGACAGTACAGTCCCACAACTCATATGTCTATCCCTCACAGCCACGTTTTCATTCGTGTCACATTAAATATGGCACTTACCTTGACTAAAGTCCACGGGGTACATCATAAATCACTTATACTCTTAGTAGAAACAATAAAGCGCTGCACCCCGTGCACAGTCTCGGACTATTTGCTGAGTAAATGGATCTCTATCAGCCTCTGTGCTTGACTTGGCATGTCATCTTATGGAGGTAAGTCCTGCTATCCTCCCTTTACAGATAGCCAAGAAACAGTCCTCGGAGATTAGCCCCCCATTCCCCACAACCCATGAAACTCCTGTATGAGACATCTGGAATTAGGAAACTTTCTCTCATGCACCTCTATCAGAAAATGAAATCTCGCCTCATTCGCTGTGAAGATCCCATGAACTGCTTGTGTCTGCTCGGAAACAGTGTCTGGTTAGGCAGGGGCAAAATGTTCCCCGAAGCTTTTTCTTTCTCCTGTAGCTGGGTGGAGGATTTCATTTTTTTACATGCTGTTTTAAGCACATTATGGATCTGTTGAGCAGCTTAGAAGCTGATTTATCGCCTTTGGACATGTTGTGGCCTGTCACGGTGAAGATATGTTAGCCTCATACTGTTAAATGTTTGACTTTATTTCCTCTTACATATTTACAAAATGTTCCCAAGAGCATCACGGTATCTCACTCTGCAAAATTATACTCTGTAAAAATACATGAGTTTAAATTAGATAGTAAACTCATTACATTAGGTTGAAGCCTGCCCACTTGCAGTGCCACATGATATTAATTTAACCATAAACACAATGATTAACCACTTACTAGGGGTGTAACGATTCATCAACTACATCGATGTATCGATTTATATTCATATGATCCAACTACATCGATCTGTGCTCGGCAAGTTGGCCTTCCGGACGACATATATCGATCTAACATCGTTTTAAAAGGTAATAAATCGATTGTATCGATACTAGGAAATAACGCATTGGATTTAAGCACATCAGACTTTATATGGATGTTTTTTCTTAGCACTTAGTCTTTTAATGATAAAGGCATTAAACCTTACTAGGTTCAGGCTGCCCATCTGTGACGTCATCGCCACGCGCCAACAGCAGCGCAAAGACAACAAAACATAGCATGGCGGATGGCAGAGGGGAAGTCGACAAACGAGAAATTATCAAGCCACCATTGCGGTCCAGTGTGTGGAAACACTTTGGCTTTTGCAAAGACGGAGATTTTCCTGTGCATTCCAGGCACCAGTGTGCCAGCAGAGCGAGTTTTTAGTACTGCTGGCGACATAGTGTTCTGCGGCCTGATCATGTTGATCAGTTGATATTTTTGAAAAAAAATCTGTAGAGTCATTGAAGAGTAGTTGGTTACACTTGACCTTTTGTTAAATATCGTTTGTTTATTAAAATGAGAGTAGTAGCAGGTTCAGCCACTGCTCATTCAACCTGAAGAAATGTTGGTTAATACTGTATTTGTATTTTTATGTTGAAAAACAACAGCAAAAGTAGCAGGTAAACCTACTGTTGAAATGTTGGTTGCACTTACTGTACTTTTATTGAAAATGTATTGAATATTGAAAATGAGAGCAAAAAAATGTTAACTTCCTGTTAATTCAACCTAAAGTGTTTGTTGCACTTTATTCAAATAAAATGTGAATGCTTTTGCCATTAATTGTTGTTTACTTGTTTATATCCATAATTAATTGATACCTGATTCCCTTACAAGAAACAACAGGAATCTAGGAAACTTCACCTGCACTGTCCAGTATCCAGGTATTTATTTCAGTCACACTGGTTAAATTTTTGGCTAAAAAGTTACTGAATCGATTTCAAGTCACTGAATCGTTTCGGATCGTATCGTTCTAAAGGAACCAATATCGTCCTTGTATCGTATCGACAACCACGAATCGTGATTCGAATCGTTGTTAAAACGAATCGTTACACCCCTACCACTTACTAAATACGATGAATGATTCATGTCATTTTCAAGAAGCCCATACAACTAATGATGTCTAAATTCCTTCAGTGTCGAGGTATATTCAAATCACATCTCACTAATGGGTGATTTCCCAGACGGATACGAAGCCCACTCACCGTTCAAACAAAACATCTCTGACTAATGATTCAAATAACTTAAGCCAGGATTGTGGGTCAACATAGAAAGAAATAAAGAAGCAAACAAACAAAAAATACAACTAAAAACAATACATAAATAGTATTATAAAATATACAGCAGCTCCAAAATAGCCAACATTAAAAATGTATAAATGAATGTGCATTATATGAAAAAAATACATCAAAGTGGCATTTATTTTAAAGTAGTTTAGCATAACATTGTGGAATATGATGATAGTAAATATAACAATTACTAGGAAATTATACTGTATATCCATGAATATTGGCCTTGTGGATGTACAGTATGAAGATCAATTGGCTAAAATAATAGAAAAAACTGGCTCAGAAAAATTAGTTTGATATTTTATAGCTAAAGCAATATATTGATATATTGTAGCTAATGCAATGAAATTAAGATTTTTCTCAGGTTCAGATACTTTGGTGGCAATGTTCCAAAAACATCACAAACAAGCAAGCCTTAACCATGCTGAAATACAGCACATATTAAAGCAATAATCCCTGTGAAGGCATGGTTTACAGGAATATATAACGGGGTGCTGTATAGGCATGACACCGAGTGGATGCCTAAAAAACCCTTAGCTGTTATACATTCACTGTAACTTCACAGGGCTTATTGCTTATTCCATATACGTAGCTAAGTTTCATACAAAATATAATAAAATGTTCTAATATTACATTTATCAGACGCTTTTATCCAAAGCGACTTACAGTGCATTCAGGCTATACATCTTTTGTCGGTACATGTGTTCCCTGGGAATTGAACCCACAACCTTTGCGCTGCTAACGCAATGCTCTACCACTGAGCCACAGGAACACTTTTATATTAATAAAAATATTCTTCCACCGAACAATGTTTTTAATCAGAAACATTTGTGGTTGCAACAAAATGGTGCAGAAACAAAGACAGAGTGGAAAACATGCTTTACGGCTTGGGAATTAATTTATCGATCAATATTTGCCTATTTTTATAAATCAACATTTATATTGTGCAATTGTTGAAGAATGGATCAAATCTGTGCACGCTCCTCTTTGCTGAAAGGAGTTTCTGATTCTACAGGTTAGCTTTATTCGTGCACGCCAGAGGCAAGGATGCTGCTCCAGCGTCTTCTCTCGTTGTAGTTAGAGCGCCTTTAAGATTGCAGGGAAGAATCACATTTATGCCGCGTCACTGACATGAATTCTCTCGCCGCTAGGCTGGCGTCAGGGAGTTTTTGTATAGTCGTGCTTCCCAAGCAGCGGTTGGTGTAGAAGATCGTCTCAGTGCCAGCCGCTTTACAAATCATTGGCAACACAGAGCCAAGGAAGCTCACTCCTATGGGCTCTCTAGTATACCTTACGTTAAGAGAAAGAGAAAAAAGTTTGTAACTGTTGTCAAATGGCAATGTATAGGCCTATATAGATTGTATTTATTTTTTTACAGTGAAAGAGTATTCTCAGCCTCTGACGTCACGTCCACGGACCGTTGGCTGAATGTCTGATGCATACGGCACACTTATCTGGGGAAAACTTCAGGAGTTTCGAAGTTGTCATCGGATTGGCTGAATTATAAAGGACTTTCGGGAGACGTGTGTGTTGCGTTCTTTAACGTTCAGCCTGGACAAAAGATGCCGTGATGCCAAACCCCCCTCACGAAAGAAGAAAGCCGTCATGTTTATAACAGATGACAAGCGCTTGTCAGGACCCCTAAACATGACACAGCACAAAACGAAACGTGATTGGTTGCTTTACCTGTCAGTCTTGGCCATTCAAAGCGGCCGAAGTTCTCAGACCAGTCTGAAGGTCTGGCTACACGAGACTAGAGAAAGAGTAACCAAGCTACACTGTAACAAAACATATATTGCGTGTAATGGATGACAGAAAAGTGAGCCTAATAAAAATGTAAACTATCTAAAGTTAAATTGTGTCTGCTTTGGATGGAGATAAAAGGCCAGTGGATTGAAACGACTTTGAACATGGCTCAACCAATCAGAATCAAGGACCAGTTTGATTTAACCATTTTATAACATTTTATTTTACACAATAAGGGCCAGTTTTACTAACAGCTTGCGCCAGTGTAAACCGTCTTTTGGCATTAAAACAGTACAGTCAGGATTTACTAAAGACATGCAGTGAAGAATAAGTGCTGAAAAGGTTATTTTTGTGCCTGACCTTATTGAATATGCATTTGTAGGAGTTTCCCTTTCAGATGCAATCGTTATGGGAGGAGAGTATTCAAATGAATCACGCCAAGCGTTTTACTAACGTTTGCATTCGTCAAATTACAGGCATTTACACCATTAGGGTAAACATAACCACGAAGCTCACCAAAATCTGCTTTGAGACATTTTAGTGCATCAGTACAAAAAGCTATGTTTAAATAAAATATGAATCTCTCACACTAAAATATTTAATTGTATTTTAAATGACAAAAGCATTTCAATTAAGATATACATCATTACATTTAAAGTCTGGCTGTGCTTAATGGGTACTTGTTTTACTCTTTAAGCACACCCCTGCTCTTATTAAGCTCACATCATGTTCTATTAAAAATGATTGTTTATTTTAAAGAATAATTGTTTTAAATATTTTTTTTTGAAAGTACAAAGTCAATCACACACAAAAAAAACAGAACACTAAAACCAGTCAGGTGTATATTCATAGTGAATTGTCATCTAAGCACACTGCAACATCTGGTGAGCAAACAGCGGGTGAGCAAACAGGGAATATATTGCGGGAGCGGGTGGGTGCGGAATAAAACCTCGCAGGAGCGGGACTAAAAAACAGTCCCGCACAGACCTCTACATCGAGACACATATCTCAGTGTGCAATGATCTGATTGACTTGAAACTACAAGAGGTATGTAGTAACAAACATATCAGTTAGTTAAGACATAAAGTAGGATTCTAATCTTTTTTTTTTTTATAATCTGATCTCAAAAATGGAAGTGTGCTTATTGGATACATGAGCTTAATAGATACGTTTACCCTATTTAATGGTTAAAAAACTGCTTTGCACTTGAAATGCCTGCAATTATTGTTGCTAGGAGGCACTGCAGAGAAAAGAGAGTACGTGGTAGAAGAGAGAGGGTTTTTTCCACACAAATTAATTTATTTGTAATGCTAGAACACATTATCTGAAAATATAATTTGCCAAGCCATGATATTTTTAACTTGCTTCAGGATATAAAAGATGACTTTGAACCCTCATTTAAGAGTCACACAATAGCACCTCTATCAAAACTCCATTTAAATAGAGCCTCTTTTCAATGTACTGAGGCTTCTTTATGTATTATTTACTTGCGATTACGCTAATTTTGCACTGCGCTTGGTATATTGCATTGGTCGATATGTAAATGAGATGTTGCATCTGTGTTCTTTAATTTGCGCGTTAAGACATTTCCCCTCCAATCTGCACTTTTTTGGAATTGCGCTCTCACGCTAATTTGCACTGTTTAGTAAAACTGGCCATAAATGTACAATATGTGTACAGGGATCAAATACGACATGAACTAACTGTATGAGCTGTGAGCTGCGTTTTGCAAGTAGCCTACAGTGTTTGTACTTCCAATTGAATGACTTCAGAAATGCTCATCCCTCATCCTTCATTAGCTCGATTCACTTCAAATATTTCATCTGAAATTCTTCATCAGGTTCCAGTAGATTAGTGTGGTAAAAGGTGAATAAACAATTATGTAAAGCAGCTCCAGAAAGTCTTCGCCGGTGCATGCAAATTAATATAAAACTGCAAGGGTTTTTAGTTCTGACAATATCACATCAACGGCTCTAAACAGGCACCAACAAAACATACTGACATATTTTACCAACATCACACTCATTTCTTCTTTTGACACATACAGACGGTGTAGATATCAACACCCGATTCAATAAAAACAGAACACTTTTCATTCACACTTCTTTTCCATGTTTCCATTAGCTTTGACTTGATTTCTTACCTCAGTTCTTTAGCACAAATTAGTGTGTGCCTACACACAAAATACCGAAACATTTCCAGACATTTGGCTCCATGCAAGCTGTGTATTGATTAATGTTTTCACTGAGACACTGAGGTCAGAGTGAATAGAAATCAGTCTTTAAGTGATGACCCATTCAGTAATCGAATTACTACACAACCCAGATCTGTTGAAATACCCTTACATCCCTCGTCCCTAGTCAGCCACAGAAACACAAGGTCTATCTATCTATCTATCTATTCATTAACAAACGTGCATAAATATGTTTAAAAATGAATGCAATCAAAAGAGATAGACATAAGAGAGTGTGACTTAATTACAAGATTCATTGGAAATAAATCTATGTCCATATTTGATTTGACCACCAATTTTGTTTTATTGATTTTGAGAGTGCTTTTCTGATCAATAAGCAACTGTGTGGTACATGTAGGATATTATCTTATGGAACATCACCATGGTAACCGCCATTAATGCATTTCAGTGTAATGAAATAATTAGATGTAGATTTAAACTGATCTGTCTCTCTGCATAATGTTGAGGGTGAATCCCAATCCACATCTTATTCATTCTATACAGCATGCAAGACTAGGACTAGTGCATCACAGAACACAGTGCAGTTAGTAACACAGCATGACATTTGAGTCCCTACTTTTACATTTATGCATTTAGCAGACGCTTTTATCCAAAGCGACTTACAGAGCATTCAGGTTATACATTTTTTGTCAGTATGTGTGTTCCCTGGGAATCGAACCCACAACCTTTGCGCTGCTAACGTAATGCTCTAACCACTGAGCCACAGGAACAGTCAGGTTATGCAAACATACATTTAAAAAACAAAAATACAAGTAAATTAAATGAACAACTACATACTTTTTTGATGTTCAAATTTTGTATAAAGCATGTGTTTATTAAACTAATCTTAATTTTAGAAATATATTTGTAGTTTGTCCATGCACAATCATTACCACAGAGAAGCAACAAAAGCCATAAACATCCTACAACTGAACCATAAGCTCTACTCTTCAGCACATTGTCAACTACAAAAACGACAGAAAACAACAGAAACTCTTTTAAATGTTCAACATAACTGAATATAAGCCAAGCAGGACTTTGCCTTTGCTTAATTATATAATTCAAAGCAAAAAAAAATTCTTCATCCAGTCCCTCCCAACACAAATGAATTACGTGAACTTCAATTTTACATTGTATCACTGCAACACACACATCTAACAGTCAGCTAAAACACACACACACACACACGCACACACACACACACCAAGTGCAGCCAAGTCCAGCAACTTCAACAAGGTCACATTCTGGCCCACATAATCCATCTCAGTTATCAGTCTCTGCCATCCTATATTGCAATAATATGAAGAATGGGATGTTTTGGCACCTTTGTTTATGAATCTATTTATGGCTTCAGTTATCACATCCATTGAAGCAAAGGTGAAAGCATACAAATGGCCTGTTGTACACAATTTACATCCAATTCAGCTATAATCTCTGGGAGAGTTCAGTGCTTTTGTACACGAAAGGCCAGTAAATCATTATAAGGAATTTGAAAGATGAAATTAAAAGCCTAAATTGCCATAACTCCTGTGTACACGTGCGCGCGCACACACACACCTGTTTTACTATATTAGTGAGGAACCGTTGATAGTTTCTGTCCCCTAAAACTTGTCTGGTTCCGACAATACAGATGATTTCAGGTTTTATTTTCCTCTTGGGAACGTTTGGTCTTCACAATGTACGCAAACTTTCTGCACACACACAGACACACAGACACACACACACACACACACACACACACACACACACACACACACACACACACAGCAAAATACAAAATCAATAAAGCTGAAGTGTGTAATGCGTGCCACTTAGAGGACCAAAGGGAAGAGCAAACATAATGATTTTCAGGATTTTTTGCAGGTCTTCCAAACACTACTTCCACCAAATTTCCATTATTTGGTCCTGCTTCAAACTCTAAACTCTAAATCATCTGAAAAGAGCTGTGTGACAACTCCAACAATCAGAGACACAGTGTTTACAGTCTTCCCCTTATGGAAATAAAATATATTTTATTATATATGAATGGTCAATATATTAAAGAACATCACTCCACAACAAATCAATTAAATCTAACGATAGAAATAACTCAGAACAAAACAAGAATAAAAATATAAGAAGCTAACAAGCCAAAACAAATTATTTTATATATGCATATAAATCTAAATGTGCTTGGCATAATATCGTAATAATAATATCGCATAATAATCACCATGAACACGGACGCTGCTTATAGGCTAATTCTGTCATGTGACATCATATTTGTTTACGTTAAAGCCCCTTTTCTTGACAAAAAGTGTTTACAAACAAATTTTTGCGACATTTGAAGTATTAATATGGAATTTATGCACTAAAGTTAAACAGAAAAAGATTGTGTTGACACATGATAATTTTTTCCGATAATTGGAATTTCCATCAGCTATATCGTGAATATTTCAAAACGCTAAATATTTTTCCCTTGAATGGTAACCTGTTTACAGTGTCCTGTTACAGACTCACTGCTGTTATTGTGCAAGGGATCTGCAACTAAAGAATAGCTTTTAATCTTTCATATCTGCCTTATGTTCAACTGCCCCAATACTTATGCTCACATCAATGAGTGGGATGAACTGAAAGTGCTGTTCATTTTATTTGGTAAAATAAAAGCCAACAAAGCGATTTTGTCTTTACTGTTCCAATACTTATGAAGGGCACTATGTGTATATATGTATATAACCAAATCTGACAACTATAATTTGTAATATATGTCCATATATACTCACTGGCCACTTTATTAGGTACACCTTGCTAGTACCGGGTTGGACCCCCTTTTGTCTTCAGAACTGCGTTAATTCTTCGTGTATAGATTAAACAAGGTGTTGGAAACATTCCTCAGAGATGTTGGTCCATATTGTCATGATAGCATCACACAGTTGCTGCAGATTTGTCGTCTGCACATCCATGATGTGAATCTCTCGTTCCTCCACATCCCAAAGGTGCTCTATTGGATTGAGATCTGGTGACTGTGGAGGTCATTTGAGTAAAGTGAACTCATTGTCATGTTCAAGAAACCAGTCTGAGATGATTTGAGCTTTGTGACATGGTGCATTATCCTGCTGGGAGTACATCAGAAGATGGTACACTGTAGTCATAAAGGGATGGACATGGACACCAACAATACTCAGGTAGACTGTGACGTTTAAACGATGCTCAATTGGTACTAATGGGAACCAAAGTGTGCCAAGACAATATCCCCCACATCATTACACCACCACCACCAGCCTGAACCGTTGAGACAAGGCAGGATTGATCCATGCTTTCATGTTCTTTACACCAAATTATGACCCGACCATCTGAATGTTGCAGCAGAAATCAAGACTCATCAGACCAGACAGCGTTATTACAATCTTCTATTGTCCAGTTTTGGTGATCTGGTGTGAATTGTATTCTCCGTGTGCTGTTCTTATCTGACAGGAGCGGCACCCGGTGTGGTCTTCTGCTGCTGGAGCCCATCTGCTTCAGGGTTCGATGTGTTGTGTGTTCAGAGATGGTATTCTGCAGATCTTGGTTGTAACGAGTGGTTATTTGAGTTACTGTTGTCTTTCTATCATCTCTAACCAGTCTGTCCATTCTCCTCTGACCTCTGACATCAACAAGGCATTTTCATCCACACAACTGCCGCTCGCTGGATATTTTATCTTTTTCAGACCATTCTCTGTAAACACTAGAGATGGTTGTGTGTTAAAATCCCAGTAAATCAGCAGTTTCTGAAATACTCAGACCAGCCCGTCTATCACCAACAACCATTCCACGTTCAAAGTCACTTAAATCCCTTTCTTCCCCGTTCTGATGCTCGGTTTGAACTTCAGCAAGTCGTCTTCACCGCATCTAGATGCCTAAATGCATTGAGTTGCTGTCATGTGATTGGCTGATTAGCCATTTGTGTTACCACGCAATTGAACAGGTACCTAATAAAGTGGCCGGTGAGTGTATCTATGTATATATCAGGTAATGTATGACTATACATACTTGTCACAGCACTTACATATTATTGTTGGTTTGATTGCTATTGTCCTCATTTAAGTCGCTTTGGATAAAAGTGTCTGCTGAATGATTAAATGCAGACTTTAATTTGCCTGAATCTGTATAGAATTGGGGACCTTTGTGAGCATATTGGGAATGTATTTTTAAGACATTTATTTTTGTATGTAAACCCATGTAAAAATAAAAATAAAGTTTAAATAAAGCTATGTAGTACTGTATTGTTTCTGTCTTATTGCTAAATATATATTTTATATGTATCAATACATGGCTATACATGGTTCATGCATATATTGCAGAATATTGAAAAGTATAAGCACTAGATTCTCATATATCAAAATATATTATTTCATATATCACATTATATCTTCCAATATATTCACATATTTTGTTCGTAAGGGTCAAGAGATCAACCTTAGAATGGCTTACTTACAGTTCAGCACATTAAACTGGGACATACAGTATTTTAAAGCTGAAAATAAAATGACACACTTCAGCTTTAAAAGCAAAGAATTACACTCACAGAAGAAGCTGATAAACAACGACTGCACGCTTGTTCATTTTGTTATGGGACATAGACCTACAGGACTTTATGATTTTTTACATGGTTTTTGTTGTTGCTTTACGATTTTAAAAGTCAATCTAGATCCACATTTATAATGAATTTCAGATTCATGTATCACTGTGTTTCTCCCTTTAAATCAAACAGAGCTCCTCAGAATCCTGAGGCAGAGAAGAAATTGAAGGAGAGAGAAACGGTGTGAGAGATAGAGATCAAGAGAGGGAAGGCATAGAGATGAGAGATCAGAGAATCAGCATGTCAAACACAATGGTGAACAATGGGGGCTGGAAGAATAGGACACACGGCAAAAGGTTACAGCAGCGGAAGGTTGGACATACTTTTCAGAAAAACCAAAAAACCAAAGGTGGCCTACAGATGAGGACACGGCAATAATCAGTCAAGCATCCAATGACGCACACGTACACACACACACACACACACACACACACACACACACAAAGCATTTTAGAATTCAGCAGCAGATGATAAAAGACCTAAGTCATGAATAATCAATAATGCTCAGCAGAGGCCTTCTCCTGTATTCATACAATCACAGCTAATTCTGCCAGTCCACCGAACACTGTGCTGGGCCACTCTATAAAGGTTAAACTTGTTTTATAAATAATACAATTCTGTCAGGAGCCTGATACTTTAATACAGGCATGTATGTACGCTGCATACTGAAATACACACCGGTTGTGACTAGGAATGCAAAGGTAGATCTCGTTCATTTCAGGCAGCTGAAACATTCTGAAAAGAAACACCATGATGCAAATACAATTCACAAAATGTGCATAAAACAAGGTGGCGTGACATTGAGAATTAAATAGCTTAATTTTAATTTAAGCAGCAAATAAGTTTCAGAATGGCATGAGGAAGTGCAATTAAAATGAATTAAAAAGCATACAAATAATTTTAACATTTGTATTAAAAGAAAGGGGAAGATGAAATTAAAATATTAAGAGAAAATACATTTTTTATATATTTTAGCTCCTCCCCGATCCAATTTTTTTATCACACAGGTAAAGAAGTTATTATAAAAACAACATATCCACATATTTTCAAATACAAAAGCACACCATATATATATATACATATCAGTCAGTAAAGTGTGAGGCGTCTAACATTGCCTGTGCCAATATTTGCTTATTCTCCATAAACTGTATAAACAGATTCCAAATGTTATAGTATTCCCGCAGTTTACCCTTTATACTGTAGCTCAGTGGTTCCCAGCTACGATCCTGGAAACCCCCCCCCAAACTGCATGTTTTCCGTGTCTCCTTAATCAAACACACCTGATTCAGATCATCAGCTCATTAGTAGAGACTTCGAGACCTGAAATGGTTGTGTCAGACACACCCGGGGGCATCCAGGAACGTGGTTGGGAACCACTGTATAGCTTATTCTTTCCTATACAATATACTGTAATGTGACAGATCTTTCAACCAATGATCAATGGATGGGCCTTCAATGTTCACCCAGTAAAATGCTATAAAACTGTCATTTTAACTAGAAAAGCTAATTTGGCAAGGCAAACTTTGAATGCTGGCTTGACAATGTCTTGTTTGAAAAGTTTTACACGGTTGTATTGCTGTCATTCCAATTCAACTGTGCCTCAACAAGTCATGAATAATTAATGAGTTTAGAACACTGTGCTCTGAGCTGAAGAAAAGGTTTTGTGTAAGGCACAGTAGGTGCAATTTATGACCCTACTCTGGCTGTAACTTGTAACTTCATGCCACACACACACACACACACACACACACACACACACACACGCACACACACACACACACACACAGAGACAGATACACACACAGACACAGACACACACACACACACACACACACACACACACACACACACACACAGATACACACACAGACACAGACACACACGCACACACACACACACACACACAGAGACAGATACACACACAGACACAGACACACACATACACACACACACACACACACACACACACACACATACCTACTTAACTATCAAACGAGGACACATGACTGAACACCCTACCTTTGGGTACACCTATTTCTCAAGGGTCTAGAGACAAAAGAAAGGTATGTCTGCGATACAGGAGATGCTCTCTTTACACTTATCAGTTGATATTCTCAATAAAAGCCTTCTATAAAGACCTGACATTTTACCTTCACTTTAGGGACAAGTATTTTTTATGTCACTTTTGGGGACAAACACAAATTCTGATCAAGCAACAATTTAAGGACTTTGGTGATACACAAACTCTGGTTAAGTTATACTTTTAGGACTTTGTGGTTGTGCTAAAAATGCATCATCCTAACAAGAAACATAAGTAGAATTACAACTCAAAGTGTCAATATTGTCTAGAAAACAAGCTAGTGCAGAGATTAAGGCATTAAACACTAAAGAGTTTGGTTTTTTTAAGATAATTAAAAATAGATAAACTATATTTCTTCTGACTAGTAACTTGAAATCAGTTGTCTTCAGGACAGAAGACACTTCACTGAGCACTACCTGCATCCTTCTAATTAATTTAGTATCTTGTGGAGATTTAATCTCAGCTGAGTTGCCTTTTGCTGCTCACTGAAGGCTCATAGACATTAAGACATAATTTTCTCTATAGAGCTCTATAGCAGGGGTCACCAAACTTGTTGGTGGTGTCCTGAAGAGTTTAGCTCCAACCCTAATCAAACACACCTGAAGCAGCTAATCAAGGTCTTGCTTGGTATACATGAAAGTCAGGTGTGTTGCCTCCAAGGAGGCAAGTTGGAGCTAAGCTCCGCAGAACACCGGCCCTCCGGGACAGAGTGAGGTGACCCCTGGTCTATAGCAATTACAAATAACTTGATGCGTCTCCATTAAAAAAAGTTTCGGAATACAACAGAAACACAAACTCTGCTTAAGTGATGCTTTAGAGAGACTGAGATACACAAACCTCAATCAAATTACATTTTGGGGACTCCGAGATACACAAACTTTGCGTAAGTGACATTTCGGGGACTCTGAGATACACAAACTCTGATTAAGTGACACTTTGGGGACTCCGGGATACACAAACTCTGATTAAGTGACACTTTGGGGACTCCGGGATACACATACTCCGCTTAAATGATACTTTGAGGACTCTGAGATACACAAACTCTGATTAAGTGACACTTTGGGGACTCCGGGATACACATACTCCGCTTAAGTGACACTTTGGGGACTCCGGGATACACATACTCCGCTTAAATGATACTTTGAGGACTCTGAGATACACAAACTCTGATTAAGTGACACTTTGGGGACTCCGGGATACACATACTCCGCTTAAGTGACACTTTGGGGACTCCGGGATACACATACTCCGCTTAAATGATACTTTGAGGACTCTGAGATACACAAACTCTGATTAAGTGACACTTTGGGGACTCCGGGATACACATACTCCGCTTAAGTGACACTTTGGGGACTCCGGGATACACATACTCCGCTTAAATGATACTTTGAGGACTCTGAGATACACAAACTCTGCTTAAGTGACATTTCGGGGACTCTGAGATACACAATCTCTGCTTAAGTGACACTTTGGGAACTCTGAGATATACAAACTCTGGTTAAATTATACTTTCAGGACTCTGATATACACAAACTCTGCTTAAGTGACATTTTGGGGACTCTGAGATACACAAACTCTGATTAAGTGAAATTTCGGGGACTCTGAAATACACAAACTCTGATTAAGTGATACATTGGGCACCCCGAGATGCACAAACTCTGCTTAAGTGACACTTTGGGGACTCCGAGATACACAAACTCCAGTTAAATTATACTTTGAGGACTCTGATATACACAAACTCTGCTTAAGTGACATTTTGGGGACTCGGAGATACACAAACTCTGCTTAAGTGTCACTTTGGGGACTCCGAAATGCACAAACTCTGCTTAAGTGACATTTCGGGGACTCTGAGATACACAAACTATGCTTAAATGACACTTTGGGGACTCCGAGATACACAAACTCTGCTTTAGTGACATTTTGGGTACTCCAAGATACACAAACTCTGCATTAGGGACATTTCGGGGAATCTGAGATACACAAACTCTGCTTAAGTGACACTTTGGGGAGTCTGAGATACACAAACTCTGCTTTAGGGACATTTCGGGGACTCTGAGATACACAAACTCTGCTTAAGTGACACTTTGGGGACTCCCGAGATACACAAATTCTGCTTTAGGGACATTTCGGGGACTCTGAGATACACAAACTCTGCTTAAGTGACACTTTGGGGACTCCCGAGATACACAAACTCTGCTTTAGTGACATTTCGGGGACTCTGAGATACACAAACTCTGCTTAAGTGACACTTTGGGGACTCCGGAGATACACAAACTCTGCTTTAGGGACATTTCGGGGACTCTGAGATACACAAACTCTGCTTAAGTGACACTTTGGGGACTCCCGAGATACACAAACTCTGCTTTAGTGACATTTCAGGGACTCTGAGATACACAAACTATGCTTAGGTGACACTTTGGGGACTCCGAGATACACAAACTCTGCTTTAGGGACATTTCGGGGAATCTGAGATACACAAACTCTGCTTTAGGAACATTTCGGGGACTCTGAGATACACAAACTCTGCTTTAGTGACATTTCGGGGACTCTGAGATACACAAACTATGCTTAGGTGACACTTTGGGGACTCCGAGATACACAAACTCTGCTTTAGGGACATTTCGGGGAATCTGAGATACACAAACTCTGCTTAAGTGACACTTCGGGGACTCTGAGATACACAAACTCTGCTTTAGGGACATTTCGGGGACTCTGAGATACACAAACTCTGCTTAAGTGACACTTTGGGGACTCTGAGATACACAAACTCTGCTTTAGGGACATTTCGGGGACTCGGAGATACACAAACTATGCTTAAGTGACACTTTGGGGACTCCGAGATACACAAACTCTGCCTTAGGGACATTTCGGGGACTCTGAGATACACACACTCTGTAATCATGAGATAGGATTAAGAACAACAACAAAAATCACTCCACTCAGTCTTTTCATAATTTGCCTTTTTTTTTTAAATTGATGAATGAAAATATAACAAACATAACAGAAAATATTAACATGCAAATACACTCCATCAAATGTATGCATTATAATAATTGCGTTATTTTTAAATGTAGCAATGTTCAAACACACCATAACTTCTCTTAACAATAACTGGTTAAAGATAACATTGTGGTCAAAGTGCATATTCTACCTAAACAGCAATAAAAATCCTCCCCTCGGAACGGTACATGCACTCCGCCCTCCGTCGTAACGTGTAGAGCATTCCGCCCTGGCGGGAACGGAGTAGCACTCGCCCTCCGGAGTGTCGGGAGACAACGCTCCCAGCGCTTGAAATTATATTCACTCCTCCCCCGATTCACATTTATATTCACCCTCCCTTCTTCTTAAGTTAGATTCATTTCCTCCCTTCTGCGTTAAATGTAATGAGTCACGCCTCCCGCCTTCTTTAACGTGACATGTCAACTCAGCCCTTCGTCGGAACGTATATTCACTCCCCTCCTTCGTAACTTAATAACTCCTCCCTTCTTCAACTGTATATCACTCCTCCCTTCTTCTTTAAATGTATATTCACTCCTCCCTCCTTATTTCACTTTACATTCACTCCTCCCTTCTTCTTTAAATGTATATTCACTCCTCCCTCCTTATTTCACTTTACATTCACTCCTCCCTCCTTATTTCACTTTATATTCACTCCTCCCTCCTTATTTCACTTTACATTAGGTGTGTTCGTCTTGAAGCGGCGCTGAGCAGAATGATCAGTGTACGACATCAAAGTATCGCGCGAGTAGTTCGAAAGCATAAAGATCCATCTGCTCTCTTATCGCTCTCGTGGTACTTTGATGTAGGGCTGTGCGATATGACGATATATATCGGATGGACGAAATAAAAAGTCTATCGTTTCATATTATGTTCTATCGTTTATATCGTGGTGTCGCAAAATACATTGTTTACAGTAATACCTTTTTATCATTTGAGTGACTGCGATCTTTATACGCTGCCCACCACGGGACGTGAAGGAGAGACAGAAGCAGCCAGGACAAAACCAGGAGCTCGTTACTAAACTACATCTGTAGCATGGTCACGCGTTTTTAAGCACTGCCGTTTTAAAACGACCGATTTTAAGCCGTTGAAACTCAATAACAGAGCTATATGCGTGCGCGTCTCTTTCTGTGTGAGAAGAGCGCGCCTTTTCTTTTTTGCAGACTTTGAACAATTACATAAACACATATATATGCATCAGAATCCCCATCTTTGCAAGTATCCTCATAAACACAGCGATTTAGGTCTTAAGAGCGAGAAAACGGCAGAAAGAGAAAACGCAATGTAACAGTGTATTAGATCCGGACTTCGGTCTTAAAGGGGAAGCGTTCCAATATTCGTTCATGTTAATCATAACACACTGCTACATCTCTCACTGCTCTTGACTAAATCACTTTTGTAACTTTAATGATAATAAAAAAATAATAATAATGATATATTTATAATATGTATAGAATCTATACATAATACACGTGGTAATTATATCTATCATAGATAGATAGATATAATTAACACAGTGAAGACTAATTAATTTACACAATGTATGTAGTGTTTCTTATTTATTGTAGTTTTTGTCCTATTGCTTGCAAATAGTTTCTTATCCTTATTTCATCACTGACTGTTTATTTATCTTCAGTGAGGTGGAGTTATCTTTTCTCTCTTTAAGATTGTATTAGTTTGATATTGACATTGGTGTAAAGGATTATGAAAATGATATGGTATTAAAGATTTTTATTTAATAAAAACCTTTTTAAAAGAAAAAAAATTACTATATCGTGATATATATTGTTATCGTGATATAAAATTTGTCATATCGTGATAAAGATTTTGGTAATATCGCCCCCCCCCCCCCTATTTTATGTCATACACTGATCAGTCTGCTCAGTGCCGCTTCAAATCGATCACACCTACTTACTCCTTTCACTTTACATTCACTCCTCCCTTCCTTGATCTTGTTTCATTCTGTTATTAAACTAATTATCTTACTTCATACTCCTTTATTCCCACATTTCCCCGCCATGCATTTCTTCTGCACACCCCTACACACCACCCTTTTTTTTCAGAGTAGAGATGGTTTTCCGGACATCATTTTTAACTCCCGTCCATGTTCGCTCCTTCAATGCTGGTTCTACTTGTATGCATCGCTCACACTTTTTCTTACCAGGCACTCTGCATGTGTTGATGAAGTTGTCATGTTTCGTTCTACTGCTTTTACCTCTGCGCTTTCTTATTTCCGCTTTGAAGGATTTGAAGAACCTGCAAAATTAATAAATAAAATAAAAAATGTATTTCAATTATTCAACTGAAGTCAACATTTGAATGCAACTCCATGTGAATTTTAAGGCCACTTTCACAGTAACACAATAGCTAAATTGCAAATGTTTCTAAGGTTTAAAACTAGTAACTTCATATTATATGAGGCATCTAAGATAATCTACCAGCCAATTTAATAAAGCAAGTATGTCAAATATATTGTATGCTTGTGTCAAATAGTTTCAAATATAATAGTTCAAATATATTCTCCACAAGGCAAAATAATGACTGAATTTATAAAAATGACCCCGTTCAAAAGTTGACATACCCTTTAATATTAATACTGGATGTCATTCCCTGGATGACTATTCCCTGGATGTCATTCCCTGGACAACTATTTTTCTTTTTTGTGATAGTTGTTCATGAGTCCTTTGTTGGTCCAGAGCAGACTGCTGTTCATTCTTTGGTTTTCCAGCATCTTCTGCATATTTTTCCAGCATCTTCTCCAAAAGTGACTGTATGATTTTGATCTATCTTTCACATTGAGGACAACTGAGGGACTCATGCAACTATTACAAAAGGTGAACACTTTTACTGACGCTCAAGAAGACAACATGATGCATTAAGAGGCAGGAGTTGTAAACTTTTTGAATCGGATAAGCAGGGTAAATTGTGCTTATTTTGGCTTCTGGGAAACATGCAAATATTTATGTAGCTTTTGAAGTGTAGTACTAAATGAAAAAAAATATATATATATATTCATTTTATATATATATATATTGGTGCATCTCAATAAATTAGAATGTGGTGGAAAAGTTAATTTATTTCAGTAATTCAACTCAAATTGTGAAACTTGTGTATTAAATAAATTCAATGCACACAGACTGAAGTAGTTTAAGTCTTTGGTTCTTTTAATTGTGATGATTTTGGCTCACATTGAACAAAAACCCACCAATTCACATCTCAACAAATTGGAATACTTCATAAGACCAATAAAAAAAATATTTAGTGAATTGTTGGCCTTCTGGAAAGTATGTTAATTTACTGTGTATGTACTCAATACTTGGTAGGGGCTCCTTTTGCTTTAATTACTGTCTCAATTTAGCGTGGCATGGAGGTGATCAGTTTGTGGCACTGCTGAGGTGGTGTGGAGCCCAGGTTTCTTTAACAGTGGCCTTCAGCTCATCTGCATTGTTTGGTCTCTTGTTTCTCATTTTCCTCTTGACAATACCCCGTAGATTCTCTATGTTCAGGTCTGGTGAGTTTGCTGGCCAGTCAATCACACCAACACATGGTCATTTAACCAACTTTTGGTGCTTTTGCAGTGTGGGCAGGAGCCAAATCCTGCTGGAAAATGAAATCAGCATCTTTAAAAAGCTGGTCAGCAGAAGGAAGCATGAAGTGCTCTAAAAGATCTTGGTAAACGAGTGCAGTGACGTTGGTTTTCAAAAAACACAATGGACCAACACCAGCAGATGACATTACACCCAAATCATCACAGATTGTGAAAACTTAACACTGGACTTCAAGCAACTTGTGCTACAAGCTTCTCCACCCTTCCTCCAGACTCTAGGACCTTGGTTTCCAAATGAAATACAAAACTTGCTCTCATCTGAAAAGAGGACTTTGGACCACTGGTCAACAGTCCAGTTCTTCTCCTTAGCCCAGGTAAGACACCTCTGATGACAACTGAAGCCAAATTCCTCGACACGTCTGTGTGTGGTGCTCTTGATGCCTTGACACCAGCCTCAGTCGATTCCTTGTGAAGTTCACCCAAATTCTTGAATCGATTTTTCTTGACAATCCTCATAAGGCTGCGGTTCTCTCGGTTGGTTATGCATCTTTTTCTTTCACACTTTTTCCTTCCACTCAGCTTTCTGTTAACATGCTTGGATACAGCACTCTATGAACAGCTTCTTTGGTAATGAATGTTTGTGTCTTACTCTCCTTGTGAAGGGTGTCAATGATTGTCTTCTGGACAACTGTCAGATCAGCAGTCTTCCCCATGATTGTGTCGCCTAGTGAACCAAACTGAGAGAGCATTTTGAAGACCCAGGAAACCTTTGTAGGTGTTTTGAGTTGATTAGCTGAATGGCATGTCACCATATTCCAATTTGTTGAGAGTGAATTGGTGGGTTTTTGTTAAATGAGCCATAATCATCACAATTAAAAGAACCAAAGGCTTAAACTACTTCAGTCTGTGTGCATTTAATTTATTTAAGACACGAATTTCACAATTGGAGTTGAATTAGTGAAATAAAAGGATGATGAGTGTGATGAGGACACAGCACAGGGTGCAGATGAAGAGGGTGTGTCGGACATGGATGCGACAGAAGATGACTGTATGAGCTTGAAAATATAATTTTGATAAATATAAGAATAATGTAAAAAAAAAATGAACATAATGTGAATTAATAATACCATAATCAACTTTTAATAGACTTAGGTATAAATCATACAGTAGTGTGATGACCATTTCACATATTACTCACCAAGCAATCTTTCTGTGATGGCTGTTTGAGAGTCTTAATCTGCTCGTTTATGGCAATCTTCACAATGTTGTCGTAATTTTGACAATCTTGATTTGCAGTTTCTGCAGATATATAAAGAGGTATTTAGCTTAAGAGAGGAGAAAAATATACATTAACAGTATTGATAGTTATGACAACCAAAGAATATTAAACCAAACCAAAGCGCGTCGGGCACTGCAGCATAAATGGCTGCCCATTGCTCCGTGTGTGTGTTCACGATAGTGATGCGCGGATGAGCTAAAACGTCACCTGAATGCGCAGCTTCAAATATATTACCCACCCACCAACCGCCTGCACCTATATTTTTGTCTGATTTAGATAACCACACCCGATCGTCACAGTCAGGGTTCATGCGGTCATGAAAAACCTGCAAAAGTCTTAGAAAAATAAATAAACCCAGAAAGTTTTGGAAAAGTTTTGTTTCACAATTCTCTGTAGAATTAGGTTTAATCAGGTCCTGAATTTCGGTGAGGGATTGTGCATATATTCCCGCAGTTTTCAACTTTAAAATTAGAGAAATTACTGCAAAACACTTATTTAATATAAATGTTTTCAATATATATAAAAATTCTATATATATCAATTTTATTACAGGAGTAATGGTATATAATTATATTATGCATGTGTGGTTAAGGCAGCTATAGCATGTGTGCATTTATACTGAATGGTTTTAGACTACTGTCTTTCATACAAATAGGCGACCTAACAACCTTATAGTTATGTTATTGAGGTGCTATATGTGTGGTTTTAACTGTTTATCATTATTTAAATGTATGCTACTATGGAGGACAAATGCTTAATAAAAAAAAACATTGGTCAGAATACATTTTACCATATAAAACTGAGGTTGCTACAATTTTGTACAGATGTTACAGATTTTGATAATGAACAAAAATGTACCTCTGCATCCAAACTCAAGCTACTATCAGATGTGCATTTCTAAGATACATTTCTCTGATATTATTATTATTAATATTATGAGGTAACCCAAACTTGATTCTTGATTTAAAACAATATCACTCGTTAGAACATGCAGAAACTAATAAATACATTTTTCTATTTAGACATTTATTTTGTTAAGGAAAATGAATGGTCTGGTTTCTACAACTTTCACTTTGGAGCTAAAATCTGGCTTTAAACTTGAAAGAAATAAAGATTTGACATTTATGGTGATAATTATCGATATCAACTGATATGAAAAAAATGATCGTGATAATTTGTTGGGCCATATCACCCAGCACTACTTGGCTGTATGTTACAAAAATAAAATATAATAAATAAATAAAACTCACTATAGAGGTGAACAAAAAAAAACTACGTTCTATCCATTTCAAAGTACAGATTACAGTTAACACTGCTCTAGTTACCTTTTAAAGCACGAGATATAAAATATAGAATCGTACATGCCTAAACCTAACCAAAGGAAAGAGATTTATGAAGATAATACAGATTCCTTCGTAATACTGAAGATAATTTTAAATAAAATGTTAGACACTCTAGCCAAATATTTCTACAAATAATTTGCAAGCATAAATTGTGACAAGAATTGCATTAAAACTCTGAACACCAATAACTAGTTAAAACAAGCAGAGGTGGAAGGTAACATGCTACATTCACTTCATTATATCTACTCAAGTCATTCAAGAAAAAACTTTTTTAAGAGTAGGTTTAATTATGGGCACTTCTTATTTTAATCACATACATTTCTAATTCCAAAAAGGTACTTTTACCTCGTTACACCAGTCGATGTTCGTCTCGTTACTTTATTATAGTTTTTTGTTAATAAATTCATGGTTTATTCTGAGGGAGTCATTAGACCCTTGTTACTGGAGCATGAGCAATGCCCTTTTTGCTAACGAGTCACTCTTGAGTTGGGTATTTGAATTGATCAAACAGTTGGGAAAATATTGGTTCAGGAATCAGTTTGAATGGTTTGTTCTGTTCACTCACATAATGTATAATCGAAGCAGGGTCATTCCGTGTCAAATCAACCAAATCAACTTTGGATTTTGCTAATGTATTTTCTGAAGAAGGATAGACATGTATAGTGATGAAAGCCAAAATATTAAATGTCATGTAAGGGATAATCAACAGCTAGCTGTGCATTAAATGATTTGAATGCACGACGTGGAGGCAAAGAACCACCCGAAGCACAGCGTTTAATGCACAGCTAACCGTTGATTATCCTACTTATGCTATGGTCATTTTCCAGCATTCACATATTAAAGATGTTAATAATATTTGCTGGCATATTCCATGGTAATTTGCCAAGTTATAGACAAGTTACAAAACTAGTATTGCTCTTTGCAGCGCAATATTTGATTATTTTCATCAGTTATGGCTCGTTAGCGCTAGCATTCTGCCAGCATTCTGTGCGAGTGAGTGATGCGTGTTGGTTAGTGTGCATCAATTAAAGCAGCGCATTAATAAAGAACGGTGATTACACTGACCTGGAACTACCTGTGCAGTTAAACGAATTTAATCAACACCTGCCAGCCAATCAGAATAGAGTATTCAGACAGATCATGGCATAAGGATGAATATTTACTGAGTAACCCACTATTTTATAGAGGGGGGTCAAAATAGCCAAATTACAGGGGGGTAAAAATGCCTTCAGAAAGATGGCAGCATCGTAATGTTAATTTTACACAGATATTGGTAGAGCTGTTAGTAAAATCTGTTGTTAGCAATCTTTATTGCATTATGTGCCAATGGTGACCATTCAAAAATGGGGAAAGAGCCATTTTTTTCTCCAAAGTTTGCATGCCTGTTACTCAAGAATTATTAAATATATCTTATTGTCCTTTTAGATATTGGGTCTTAAGGATTTATTTTGGCTTCTTTATTTTTAAGGCCCTATATGTTTAGGTTCCAGAGATATTGGAATTTGAATATGGCAACATTATGTATATTCTCTTGTGTTTGTATTTCATATAATTGCACTGTCTATGGAGCGGACCTGACTTACATTTCACTGCTGATTATATTCTGCATAATTGTGTAGGTGACGAATAAAAATCTTGAAAAAAATCAAAGTGACCAAATCTGGTTTTCGACCACTGAAAATGGGTAATATTCAACAATCTGGAAATGGAGCCTCATTGAGATCCCCATATCTCTGGGATTGAACAATGCAGGGCCTTAACTTAAGGTTCCAAAAGGAAAGTTTATTAAGACCCAATATCTAAAAGGACATTAAGATATATTTAATAATTCTTGAGTAACAGGCATGCAAACTTTGGAGAAAAAAATGGCTCTTTCCCCATTTTTGAATGGTCACCATTGGCACATTAAAGATGGCTAAAGTCAACAGATTTAAGATGTAAAATTAACATTATGATGCGGCCATCTTTCTGAAGTCCTTTCTGGCTCTTTCTGGCTCTGAATCTCAGGTTAAAATGGCCATTCTGACCCCCCTTTACAAAATGGTGGATTACTCAGTAAATATTCATCCATGACATTTAATATTTTGGCTTTCATCACTATACATGTCTATCTTTCTTCAGAAAAAATATTAGCAAAATCAGAAATTTGAGCCGGGGGCCTCTGGTTGAGTTGACACAGAAGGACCCAGCAGTTTCTCACTACATAAAACAAAGGAAAAACATTGAAAAAAAGGCCTTTGCTTAGACACAATTACGTGAGCTTATTCAGTTCAAATTAGGGCTGGGCGATTAAACGATAACGATAATTAACACAACATAATTTTTCTTGATAAAGCAGTAACAGTAGTTTGATATATTTTTGATATTATGTTTATGTGCCAAAAGTGGAACAAAAGCATTTATCCGCTCAGGCTCAAAGTTCATGCGGCAGCACAGCAATTACGAGTTCACTAGACCAGATGCATTAATCACTAATGAGTCTCGATCACACGACACTAAACAGCTCTGTGAGATCCAGTGTGAAGAGACTGAATTCAGCGAAGAACACAAATTATTCGGTGATATAAACTAGTTTAAAGCCAGATGAAACAGCGATGACAAAACAGAAGAAACATGGTGCGCAATGCAGTCAGAAGACTTTTCAATCTACAATTCGCAATCATTTACTATGGATTTACTGTAGTAACAATAACTACACCATGGTATTGTGTCAGAAATGTGGGATATTCGTATTGAATTTTATCATATTATTAATGTAGATGAGCATTAAATGTATTAAAGATGTAACAGAATATAATTACAGTATTTTCGAGATTAAAGGGGTGGTTGACTGGTTTTCTTCTAGGCTCGATTGTGTTTATGGGGTGCAGTCTAACATGTGTTAATGCTTCGTAAAAAAAGAAAAAAACAGCACTATTTTTCACATAATTAATTTTTATTCTACATCGCTCTGTCCCTTCTCCGATAACCGCTCTGATGATTTCCTGCCTTTACGAAGCCCCTCCCTCAGAAATGCTCAATGGGCTCAGATTGGTCAGCTGGTCCAGTGTGTTGTGATTGGCTAAACCACCTGTGTGTCTAAAGAGCCCGATTGAGACGCAGAGAATATTAGAGAAGAGGGCCGCGCATAACCTGTGCAAGCACGGCTCTTAATGGTATGTTTTTTGTTTGTTGTTGTCTCATACTTTTAGATACGCTGTTTTTTGTAAATGCTACTGCTTCTGTTAGCTTTTAATAAACGGTTTTATCCCGATTAAAGCTTTCCCAGCAGGCACACAACGTCATAAGACGTTGATAATTAGGTTAAATTTCGGTTGCGACGTCAGGTGACCAAAATTCAATGTAAATTCAACGTCTAATGTCAATGTTAAATTGATGTCCAATACCGACGTCAGCTGACGTTGAGATTTTGTTGTTTTTAGGTTGTGTAACCAAAATCCAACAGTAAGTCAACATCAAATTGACATCAAATATTGATGCCAACACGATTTTCATTTTCTATCAAAATGCAACGTCTGTACCACGTCGTGTCCAACGTCAACCTGGACGTTACATAGACGTCTGGTGCCTGCTGAGTACGGCAACTGCACGCGCGTCCATGTATAACGCTTCTCTCTGTGAAAAATATCTGTCTGTCTCTACACATAGTTCATTGTTGGAGCTGAGCTGACTGGATCTGATTGAGAGAGAGAGAGAGATGCAGAGCAGGGGAACACAATCAACCACCCCTTTAAGATAAAGCGTTTATACTAAATCTATTAGGACTACTGTTTTTCATACAAATACTTAGAAACTATATAGTTACTACTATGGAATACTTATGATTAATTAATAATTCATTAATTATTTAATAAATCTCAAACAGTCAGTATAAATACATTTCACCATATGTTAGTTTTTAATAATAAACATAAATTTACATCAGCATCCTAACTCAAGCTACTACTATCAACTCAAGCTGCCGTTAAACGTGCATTTCTGAAAGAAAAAGAATGTACTATTATTAATATTGCAGCCAGCACTGCAAACTGTGCTGAAGAGACACATAATCAAAGTAAGGAACACAAACCTGTTTCAGGATTTGAAACAATATCACTCATTACCAGTGTTGGGGAAAGTTACTTTTAAAAGTAATGCGTTACAATATTGCGTTACTCTCTAAAAAAATAACTAATTACATTACTTAGTTACTTTTTATGGAAAGTAATGCGTTATATTACTTTGTGTTACTTTCGCGTTACTTTTTAAATATGAGCAGGGCTTGATTGTTGGTTTTTAATACAAGAAGTTATATTTATAGCAAATGTAAAAGTCTTTCACACCAAAAAGTGTAATGAATAAACCTCAGACTGAAGGACGAGTAAATCACGTCTGTACAGAAGAACACAGGAGAAGTTCAACACTCTTCAGCAATGAAAAACAACAATGAAGCACAATGTTAGTTTATCTAAAGTAATTTGTGCGTATTAGTATGGTTGAACTGATCATCAAAGGTCAGCAAACACATCGGTTAATAAAATGAGATTAGATATATTTGTGTTGTTTAACATATTTAATTATTGCAGGTTTGCGTCATATTCTGAGTTTGTATTTCACTGTTTTAATTCATTTTGATGAATACTGAATCTGTTTTTTGCGAGTGGGATGAATTAATACACATTCATATTTAGTCTAGAACTACAGCAACATGTTCACACGGCACACTGTCATCAATAAATGGGAAAAAGTAACTCAGGTATTTTCTTGTAAATTAAAAAGTAATGCGTTACTTTACTAGTTACTTGAAAAAAGTAATATTATAACGTAACTCGCATTACTCGTTACTTGTAATGCGTTACACCCCCCCCCAACACTGATCATTAGAACATGCAGAAGCTAAGAAATTATTTTTTCTATTCAGATATTGAAGTGTAAAGAATTAAAAAACGTGAAGTGTTTGTCATGTTCTGACGATAAAGAGTAGTTAAGAATCACAAATACCGGTCTAGTTTCTACAACTTTCAATTAGGATCAAAAATCTGCCTTTAAACTTGAAATAAATAATGATTTGAAATTGATTGTGACAATTATCGATAGTGACTGATAAGAAAAACTTTAGTAATCATGTTTTTAGCCATATTGCTCAGCTCAACTTCCAATACACATGTTTAAGAACAGACAGAAGAAGAGTCGTCAATGGGCCTGTCTTGAATTGTGTTTGGGTTCTCTACCCACCTCTGTTAATCTGTTAAACTATAGATAGTTACTGCATGCATCAGATGATTACCGGTTTATTTCCTGATGTTCTTGCTTCGTCTGACTGTTGTGGTTCAGCTTGCTCATGTGGACCATTGCTGTTCTCCTTGTCCAAGTCAGGTGAGGTCATATTTCGCAAATCCTCATGTCTCTTTTCAGGTTTGATTTCACACGGATGCTATAAAATATAATTGTTACGAAAAACAGACATATATTACTATAATGATTTTTAACACATCCTATCCGCAGCAATATTACGGATGTTTAGGAGTTATTCATGGTATGATGAAAGTAATTTGTTAATACATTTACACTTTTAAATGTGCTTTTAAAGCTCGATGGTTGAAGGGCGTGTAAAATAATATCACCTCACTGCATCCAGTTTTTAAAAATGCTTATTATTGCAATCATAGAGCGAACCTTTTGCTGATTGTTGACAGTGTAAACAGAAGTTACTCCCATAATTTGCGCAAAGCATCATGGAGTGTAGGAAAAAGGTGGATAAGTGGTTCTTAACTCCAGGCCTGATGCTCCAGCGCTCTGCACATTTTGTAGGTCTCCTTCTTTAATTAGTCCCTACAGGATTTCACAGGACTTTTTCAGATTTTTGCGGCCTAAAATTACTAATTTTGCAGCAGCTTTTCTCAAAATTTGCGGTGATATTTGTGCCATTTCTAATTGTTTTTCAGTGAAAATATACCACGGACAACATTCTTCTAACTTTGTTATAACTTTTCTGACTTTGAGAACCATCGCAGGGCTCCAGAATAACATTTGAGGACACCGGGGCCATTAAGTTCTACAGAACCAGCACCTGACAGTAAAGCACTCACCCTAATCGCACATGAACATCTCGGAGATGTCTATTTGATGTCTGCATTTACATATGCAAGAAGTGCTCATCTGAAATATGTCTCCAAGACTTTTCCTGTCAGATGTCAAATAGAGATTTATTAGAATGCACGTAAAACTGGTTCTACACGTTTATCAGATTAAAAGGCAGATGTTTCCCAGATCTTTAGCAGACGTCTTATTAGTGCTGTCTGAATAGTTGAGATGCAGATAAGATTAACTTTTATTACTGTCATCCATAATGTCTAAATACAATTTGATAAAAAACACACATATATATATATATATATATATATATACACTCCCCAGCCACTTTATTAGGTACACCAGAGGTGTTCAGCTGCTTTCTGCAGACCAGTCAAGTTCTTCCACACTGACTGAATCATCATTTCTCTTTGATTCTTGTCTTATACACAGAGACACTGTCATGTTAGAATAGAAACGAGTCCAAACTGTTGCTATAAAATTAGATTCCCTAGAATATCATTATATGCTTAAACATTAATATTTGTACTTATGGAGATTACTAAAGTAGTCAAACCTTTCATTAGAAGGGGGTGCCAATACTTTTGGCAATATAGTGTATATAGGCTATAGGGAGTGGAAATGACTAATAAGCCTATAAGTCACTGCAGCCATGAAGTAGTAATTTAATGTCCTTTTTATTTTTAAATAAGTGTTTGCTTTCCTACATTATGAAACTTTTAATTTTAAAAATGGAGGTCACCTATGACGGATGAACAAATAATGTAATCACATTAAAAATAACTTTAAATTAGGTAGGCTAATACTTAAAGCTTTAAAGTGCTGGGAAAAGTTGTGAAGCATTTAAAAACACTCAAAAACATTAGACCATTTCTGCCACAAGTTATTCCTGTAGTTATGTTAGATCCATTGTGAATGGTGGAGATTTGTTTATAGAATTTTTTTTCTCCTGGTTTCCACATCAGTGGCGTTTGTTCTGATATCAGAATTTGAATGCTTCTCACAAGATTTGACAGAGATGTTATTGATTCTGCTTTCTTCACTGTATCTCCCAGCGCTGTGTATAACGGTGTCGCGTGATCGAGAGCAGCCCGCGGCTCCGGTCCGAGCAGATAAATGGTCTGCGCCGTATAACGTTAGCCCAAACGAGTAGTGCGGATTCGTTCCTCTTTCGGTTCGCTTGTCCGATGTAGCTCTTGTAAATCGGTCATGATGAGAACGCAAGGCTGTTCATTCCATTTTTCAAACCGAGGAACAACCTTTCTTTGACTGAATGCGCATTGTGATGGTTGTCACAGGACGTGTTTAAGCCCAAATATGCTAAAAACTTGCAACCAATTACGAAAATTTGCAAGATCTTAAAAAATTGCGGAGTTGCTTGATTTTGCCATAAATTCAGCAATTGCAGAATCGCAAAATCCTGGAGGGACTGTTTAATACAGTTGAGTAGGGCTGGTGACGATAACCGCATTACCGCCTTCACCGCGGTAATGAGATGCCAACCGCGGTGTTGTGGTCATCACCGCACTGTTTTTCGCGGGATCCGACCAAATTTCTTGCAACGCGGGAATAAAACACGGTAACGGTCGGTAACTCTGGTGTAATTTGAACGGGAGCGGGCGGTCTAACAATATCCTGTTCCCAACATCCTTTCAGAACAGCATATCTGTGTGTTTTTAATCCGTCTTATCGCTCACGCGCTGCACGCACGCACCAGTGCTTCTGTGTCATGTGTTTTATTGCGCACAGTGCGCAGGATGTGCATACGGCTCCCTGACAGAACAGGCGGGCTGTCGATGAGCAGGGCCGCGAGCGTGCATATAGATGAACAAGGCAGTCACCAAGGGGCGCAACACAGTCAGGGGGGCAAAGGGACAGATATTTGTAGTTTATCTTTGGGCATTCGTTATCACTGCTTAGTTATTCTACATCTAAATTAACTTTGCTTCCTAGTAATGCCGCTCCCGCGCCGCCCCCCAACTGAGCGTCATCAATAGGCTACTCTACATGCAAAACATAATTATATACATTCATAAATGTCATCAAAATGAAAACTATCCAGACATGAATTCCTTTTGCTGCTGGTGCTGTCTGATGAGTTTTAAAGCCAGGCACGCTTCTGAAAGGTAAGATTATAGCCTAATGTATGTGTGTGAGAGAGAAAGCGCGGTGGAGATAACACAAGTGTAATATTATCTACTAAATAGGCTTACGTACACCCAAAACCGTGTTTTGTTGTGTTTTAGCCAAGTGGAATATTAAATATTTAGCGTTTATCATATGCAGTGTTTAATTTGTAATAAAGCGGGGTGACCAATAAGCCAACAATTATGGAGAGGTAAGGGATCATTCGCGCAATCACTCCGTTGACCCACTTAAGTGATTACCAGCTTGCATCAGTTGCTTTTATTGTGTGCATATACTCTAAAAATCAAGGTTATTTTATTTAAAAAAAATTGTAATGTTTGGGTAGTTTTTGTGTAATCCATATCCCTATATGACAGTCCAGAGTCTGCGTTTGCATTGAGTGCACGCAGATATTTTTTTCTTCGGGTGAGAGCAGTTCTCAGTGCCACTTACTTTATTTTTTGTCAAATATAGGTTTGTTCCATGTAATCTATAAAACAGTAATCGGTTTTATTTTATGCAAAGCAAACCAAGTCACCTAAACGAGCCGCATCAGGGTTTTTTTTGCGACTATGAAATGTTTTATTTTTACTTCTAAAATGCTTGTTAAACGAATTTAAAAATAAGAAATGTTGTATACATGTTTAAATGGAAAATGTTGTATTAAGAACTGTATTTGACAAAAAATAAAGGCATTAAGACAAGAAAGAAACAAAAGAAAGAAAGAAAAGAAAGAAAGAAAGAAGAATAAAAAAACAATGCCAAGCTCAAACAAAACGAAACCAACAGCAACTAATAAAATAATACAATTAATAATGATCTAATCAGCATGCTTTAATTTTGTGTCGCTGGTGGTTTGCGTCAATACGTTTAAATTAAAATGTCTTTGGTCTGTGCTCTGGAAGTGTTCTGTTAATTCTGCTAAACTTGAATTACTAAAACTCAAATTAAAACCGAAACTGACATGTATAGGGTAGAAAACTCCACTAAATAAAAACTACACTAAAAATTAACCAAATTATTAAAAAATAAAAACGAAACTTACATTTTTAAGCGAAAATTGAAAGCAAAATTAAAATAAAAACGAATTTATAAAAATGCAACACTACAATAACCCTGACACAAACGTATTTCTCTGGAGGAAGAGGATATGCTAAATGAGATGATCGGAGTTCGGAGGTGCCGATCCGGACCGGGTCTGTTCAGATTAAGCCCTGACTGCTAATAGCACATGCCCGTGCTTGCTTTTGTTTTAATGTATTTGTGTCAATAAACAAATTATCTTTCACTTGCATCTTTAAAATCGTATTTGAGTGAAGCGGGCGCGGCACGGCAGGGTTTTGCCTAGAGCCCTGTACATGAGTGACAGAGCAGAATAAGGATGAAGCACAGTGTGGATTCTTCAACTGCGACTGCAAAATGGTCAGTTTACTGCGAAGAAACCCAGGCCAGGCAAGTCTGACTCGGGACATTCTTCTCAGGGAAGTTAAATTGTTTGGTTTCATGAAAAAGATGATTTAATTTTACAATGTCTAAGCCAACGGTTTTGTTCATATTTTACATATACATTTAAATGGACAGATGTCTTTTATTTCTCTCTGCGACACTGTTCCGTGTTGACAGCAAAAGGTTAAACAAATTTAGTATATTGACAAGACGAATAAAAATAACAAACATGCTATTTTACATGTTTGTACAAACTGGCCTACATTATTATATTTATTTTTCTCTCTGCGACACTTATTATTACGTTGACAACAAAATGTAAAACTAATTTGATTCTGAAAAGACAAATAAAATAAATGGCCTACAATAAAATACATTTTGTGCAGACTAGATTTGTATTTGTTATCTCTCTCTTTCAGTTAGAGGGAAATGTAATTGTGAGATTCTGGAAACGAGATATATTTCGCGGGAGCGTTCGGGTCAGGAAGAAAAAGCCTCTTTTATTTTGCACTTTAAAAAGGTTGTTATTATAAATGTAGCCTAACGAATAGTCAAATAATATTAATTACATCCTAATTTGCTGTTACAACCTAAGCGTTTCAACAAACACAGTTTTCAACAAGTTGCGTTTGGACAAGTGCGTTTATATCCACGGAGTCTTACCGAAAACAATGTCTAAAGAAATATGAATCGAAGTTTAGCACAATCACCAGAACTAAGCATGAGGCATGTTAAGCTCGGCCTTGTTGTTTCTGCAGCTTGCTCAGGTTATTATTCTTTTAATAATTTGTTGTACAAAGAATGGGTTACAACGATGACAAAGAATGTTCCATAATTCCTTATTAAAACTCCAGAAGATATTGAAAAAAAAAATGTTGGTGGGGGGGGGTCGTGCGATTAACCGCCAAACCGCGATATTTGTTGCTGCTTCACCGCGGTAACGAAAATCCAATACCGTCACAGCCCAACAGTTGAGTGCACTTTAATACAGTGAATCAGGTAAAGCACACAAACAAACTGTGTAGAGCAGTGTGTCCCCAGGCAGAGCATGTGAGCGGAGCGGAGCGGGGCGATCATATTTCCTTCAGAGCGAGAGCGTCTTTGTGAAGATTGCGCCTCCGCTTGCTCAATACGCTCAGCGCCCGCTCGCTCAGCCCAAAATGCCCCTTCGGCAATTTGCTAATATGAGAATCTGTGGAATAGGCGAAGCAAAAGTTTGTCTAAGCTAATGTTTCTAAAAGCAAATTCTAAAATCCTGTGAAGATTGATAGACGTTTTAATAGACCGCATTTCCCCGCAGTTTAGGTCTATTTTAATTTTAGAAAGTTTTAATTTTATTTACGCCCACGAAATAATTATTTGTTAAGTGCATTTCATCTTGTGTGTGTGTTTTGAATATGAAGCGTTGTTTTAATGGGAAAGTATACTTTTTCAGTTATTTAACTTTTTACAAAAGTTTTCCAAGTGGCTTCAAAAACAAGACACGTTTTTAAATTAAGAATTTTAATTTAATACATTTAAATTAGGGATGTTCATTTCGGTTATTTTTCCTAACCGTTAACCAGCAAGAATATTTGAAATTAGAACTTAATTAAATTAAAAATAATAAGTGTCTGCGACCTGTTAAAAATACTAACATTTGTTTTTCGGGGATTAATTTTACATGCGCAAAAAACAGCAGACAGCAGAACATGAGGATTCACCTGATCATATCATATTACATAACGCACCTGCATGCACTTCTGCGAGCAGAGAAAAACATAATAAAGATAGGCGCTATATTATAACGAATAAATAGGCATATAGTACTAGAAATATATTTTCACTTAAATAATAATTTAAGAAAACGAAAGAAATACTGTGCAACACGCAGTCTACTCTAAAAAAAATCTTGGGTTATTTTTTTAACCCAAATGCTGGGTTGAGCCTTTTGGGTCAATTTTTTGGGTTATTATTGTGTACATTTTATTTTATTTATAAAATTGTTCCTGTGCAGTATATCGTTCAAATTTATGCAGAGCAACATACAGGCGCGGGTGTTGTGAATCACTAAACGAAACGTCGCTCGCGTCGCGTCGCGTCATATTGCGTGATGAAGAGTCTGATGCTTTGCATAAAACTAAACGAGTATCTTTATAAAGTTACAGAACACGAATACTTTGGATGTTAAAAACATGTCCTCAGAGCTGTTTAACTGGTTGTTTTTGGTCAGGTTATGAAGGCAATCACAGTACATTTCGTCCACGAGTGAAAAACAGGGCGGCGGTCTTATCCGTGATCAGTTCCCGTCGAAACACCGACTCCAGCTCGGCGCGAGAGCCAGCGCCGTTACGGTGGAAGCACAGTTACAGAGTGGTCCTTTACTCGTGAATTACATCGGTTTAATGTTTAATCTTTACTTCTAATGTTTGTTAAACGAGATTAAATAGGCAATGTGTAGGCCTATAGCTTATAAAAACAAGCAAATGAGAAATAAAGGAAGTTATCACGTAAACCAGTGCTTCTGGAGTATTTTACAAAAGTATTTAAGTTAATCTGTAAACATTATTTCATGCATAATGTTAAAAAAAGTGAATATTATAATAGAAACGAATAAACCCATTAGCTGAGTTAAATCAACCATTTATGATGGGTTAAATAAACAATCAAATGTACTGGGTAAAATTAACCCCAAATGTGTTTCTGTCCTATATCTACCAGCCCAAACTGGGTTGTTTTGAACCCAGTGTTTTTTAGAGTATGCAGAGTTTGTTCATTATTGCGCTGCGCGAGATTAAAGCAGACGGCAGAAAGCTGCATTCTATTATTTTGTCTTATTTCACAAAAAAGCAAAGATTATTTTTTTATTGTGAATGTACACAAATAAAAGCAGACCTTTTACAATTCCGATTATCTTCATGACTAAGAAGAGTAACTGCTTCCACTGTTAGAAGGGGAATAAATCCAGTGATTGCTTAATACTAGGGCTGTAACGATACGCGATATGAAACCGAAATCGCGACACTCAGATCCACGATCCTGTGTCGCGGTGTGATAAGGGAGAATCGCGACACACCCCGTGACTACCTTTCCAATCATGTGACGCCTGCCTGCGAAAGTTGAGCTAGTTGCACACAGATTTTCCCCTGCGCTGAGCCAGAGCACTTCTCTGCCACCTTCCCGTGCTATCAGAAACATCCTGTTTCCCACTTATGAAGTCGTGACGAGCTCCTGCATTCAAATTATTTGTTGAATGAATAATGTAATATTCCACTGGTTGATAACATAAATATTTATGTAAAAAATATTTGTGCTCTTTTTCGTGTTAAATGTGAAGAATGACAGGTTGGATGGCCACAGACTTTATTTTTTATTGGCGGATTATACAGGTGTGATTTTCACTTTAACTTCACGCAATGTAACATGATTTTATTATTGTAATCAATACTTTATTCTTAAAATATGACATTAATCTATTTATTGAGAAAGATAAACTAATCAAACTGGCGCTGGCCGCTTGGTATTTAAAAAAAACAAAAACTTGAATTAACAAACATAAAATGTTCCAATCATATTTCTGAATTAAATTAATAAAAAAACTAAACGAATTAATGACCACTTTGCTATTAAAAACCAAACGGAACTATTTTAATGGCCGCAAAAGCAGATTTATAA